>SJYQ01002795.1:263045-338555 GCA_006410935.1 Redunca redunca | reverse complement strand
GTATTTAATTAATGCATTGCATGTTTGGTTTTGTTAATGAAACATTTTTATTTTTCCTGTTTTTTCTTGCTTCTAGACCTTTCTCTTATTTAGAGGCAAACACATACTTAGCTGATTAACAGTACCCTTTAATCTTTCCACATTGTATTTCTTGATGTCTGTGTTAATCTTTAAATAAGCTTCTTTTTCAATTTCAATATACTGGAAACAAGTCCATTTAGCTTATTAATGACTTATTTATTGACACCTATTTTCTTGTTGGATTAAAAAAATAATTATATTGACATATGCTTGATTAACTTCTTAGTAAATCACTTCAATGTTCTTATCTTTCTGTCTTCAATTTAAGATAATGAAAATCAGTCTTCTGTAGGTACACTAAAATGTAACTTTTTCTTACTGAATCTTAATAACCTTCCTGCATCTGTTACCTAGAATGCAATGATTATTTCTTCTTGTTTCAGAAGAAGTTGGTAACGTCTATATTCATTGTCTCTTAAAGTATCCCCAATTTTTCAAGATCTTGATTCAATCTCATTTGAATTTGTGAGAACTTTAGCTTTTCTTTGAAATACCTGTATAGAAATTAATAATACTGGAGAAAATACTTGGAAGTCATATATCTGTAAAAGAACTGATATCTAGGATATAGAGATAACCCTCAAAACTCAAGAGTAAAGAAACAAGCAATTCAATCAGGAAATGGGCAGAAGACATGGACAGAACATTTCACCAAAGAGAAAATGTAGCGAGCAAATAAGCACACATACCCTAAACTGTTCAACAATAGAACCACTAGGGAAATGCAAATTAAACCACGGGGAGCTCTCACTACACACACACTAGAACAGCTAAAACCCCAAACAGTGACAGCATCAAATACTGGCAAGGGTATGGAGAAACTGGGTTAGTCATATATCACTGGTAAATATAAATCAATACAAATGTTCTGGATAATAGTCTGATTTTTTTTTATACAACTAAATATGCACTTAGCATAAGCCCCAAGAATTACACCCATGGCATTAAGTCCAGAGAAATAAAAAACTGTATTCAAATGAAAACTTGTACATCAACTTGTACAACAGCATTATTTGTAATAACCCCAGACTGGAAACAACCCAAATGACACTCCGTAGATGAGTGGTTAAGCAGACCTTGGTACATCCATACAATGAAATACTATTCAGCAATGAAAAGAATAAACTATTGGAAGGATGGATCTGAAGGGCATTTTGCTCAATGGAGGAAAAATCAATCTCAAAAGGTACACATGCTGTATGATTAATTTATGTAAGATTCCTGAAATGATAAAACTAGAGACAGAATAGTGGTGGCTGGAGGACAGAAATAGCATTGAGAGGAAGTGGGTATTAATATAAAGCAATTTAATAGTATGAGCGAGTCCTCCTGTGGTGATGGATCGGGTCAGGAACACAAATTTTACATGGAATCAAATTGCATAGAAACATGCACACACACATATAGAGGAAAGCATATAAACACTAATGAAAGCTCAATAAGTTTTGTTGTTTAGCAAATAGTATTGTCCCAATATAAATTTCCTGGTTTGATAAGGTAGAATGGTTACACAACCTACAAACATTAGAGAAGCCAGGGGAAAGGATTAAAGAATTCTATATACTGTTTCTATACACTGTTTTTGTAAATTCTCATGAATCTACAATCATTTTAAGATACAAATTAAAATAATGAATACTAGAGAACTTAAACCTACTAGCTAGCCATTTCATTCATGGAATAGAATTATTTTTATTGCATCTGCAAATCACAACGCAGGATTACTTATGAATTTATTATGGCGTACTATGATAAAATGAAACTAGCAATCAAAAAATACTAAACTCATAGCATATTTGCCTTGTCACATGGAGCAGAACCATATTTTCAGTGTCTGCCCTCTTGGGAGGAAGGATAAAGGAGTTAGGATCGGGGTTTAATATGAAGAGAAGTTGTTACTTGATCTGTAAATTAGTAGGAAGTTTATCCAGCTTTCTAGAAAACAGGGAGTCCATGCATCACGGTAATTAGTGCTACCTGCTGCAGCAAGCAAACTCATGAAAATATCAGTGGCTTACCATGGTGAAAGGGGCATCCTGTAGGATGTTTATAAAAGCCAGGCCTAGCAGTAGCTTTCGTCACTTTGCTAACATGCCCTGGGCCAGAACCTTGTCACCTGGCAAGCTGACTTCAAGGGAGGCTGCAATCTGTGTAGGAACATGTGAATATTTTGTTAGCACTAATGGTCTCTGCCACAGAGAGGATGATCTTTGATTTGTGATAGAAATAGTGAGGGAGTCACTGATGTTGTCTTGATTATACTTAAAAGTACGTTATTCTAAAAGAAAAACTTAAATGTTATGCTATTGAGTAAGTATATGGTCAATATTATCGTCTCAAGTTTTCTTTCTGCTGCTAATGAAATGCTCTTTCCCTTGTAAATTGAGACTCTCATTGAGGGAATAATTTGTGCCCCAGGTTCTTTAAAATGTATACAATTTTAAAGCATAACCCTTAGCCTTTTGTAGTCAGTAGCCACCTTGTTACTGTTTCCTGATGCTCCTTATGATGAATAAATTTGAATGGAAATTTAGAGTTAGAAAGAACTTCAAATTGACCTAGACCAAAAGTGAAAAGTGAAAGTGAAAGTCGTTCAGTCAAGTCTGACTCTTTGCAACCCCATGGACTATACAGTCCATTGAATTCTCCAGACCTAGCCCAAACTCCCCAGTTAATATTTAGCAATTTGCCTAATGTAAGGCACCAGAAGCTAGTTTTGTTGTATCTAAATCAAGCCCTCTTTCCCTTTTACACATAGTTTTTGAGAACAGCATAATAGGAGGTGGATGACTGCATGAATATAGTTCTACACTCTCCTCTGAAAGCCGTGGGGCATAAACAGCTAACCATGGGGCTTGAATTGGCTTGAGTAGGCTCAGAGGTTTTCCTCAAGGCCACCATCCATCCGCCTCAGAGTCTCCTCCGTGTCTACACTGGTGCTGGAAATTCAGGGGGACTTCTTGGGGATGAGGAATTGTGGGGTGTTGTATGGAACTAAGGGGAACTAAGAAGAGCCTGGGTGATGTCCTTGTTCTCTTTCTGTTGCCATTCTTTGGGTTACTGCTATCCCCAAAGTGAGTGACCGGTAGGCAAAGGAAATTAGTAACACACTAAGGATATACAGCCACTAGGTAGAGAAAGGACATGCAGTACTGATGATAATCTTCCACAAACTTCCCCCAGTTTTCCATTTTAGTAAAAAGCAGGCATGAACTACTAAATGTTTGGCAGTTGCTTTTCTAAAAAAAAAAATTTACATACACACTTTGTCATGCATTTTACCGATAGCGAATTGATTCTTACAGAATGCTTTTGTTGACATTTAACACATCTCTATGGTTGCAATTGATGAACAATCATAATCCCAACACGCATACTGGTTATTTTTATTTAATGACTGAGATGGACGTGAAGCAACAGCGTTGTGTGTTGGAATTTCACTTATTTATTGGTGACACAGTGACTTCTTTGTTGAGTCACATAAAGGGTTTTGAGTACTAGAAAAATATTTCTCCAATATTTTGTGCTTTTACAATGTAAAACCCCATTGTAAAAGCACAGAATCATATATCTGTATGTTCGAACGATACATATTCTCTATCACTTAAGTCTAGACAAGCAACAAAATGATACACCAAGCTCTGATTTGTTAGCATTTTCCAATTTCTGTGGTGTGAATAATCCTATTATGGCTGATTTCAGGCTGCTAATGTGACATCACTAAATGCACAGTTAGGAAGAAGACACACTATCGTGTGATATTTACATCATACAGATATCATAAATGTAAATAGCTTTGAGAACTTGTTATATAAATAACTTCATCCTTAATGATGAAATACAGTAAACTAATCAGTGTTGAATATTGTGTTTTTAATATAAATTATTTGGCTGCAAGTTTGTGTAATTTAACTTTAATATTAATGTTTATCAACCAGCACACCAAATCCCTGGGCCAGTATGAGCCAGCTCCAGCACACCACTGCTGCTGCTGCTGAGTCGCTTCAGTCGTGTCCGACTCTGTGCGACCCCATAGACAGCAGCTCACCAGGCTCCGCCGTCCCTGGGATTCTCCAGGCAAGAACACTGGAGTGGGTTGCCATTTCCTTCTCCAATGCATGAAAGTGAAAAGTCAAAGTGAAGTCGCTCAGTCGTGTCCGACTCTTAGAGACCTCATGGACTGCAGCCTACCAGCCTCCTCCACCCATGGGATTTTCCAGGCAAGCGTACTGGAGTGGGGTGCCATTACCTTCTCCACTAGCACACCACTAGATAGGGCAAATCCATCCTTCCCATTGTTCATGCCAAAAAACTTGGAGTCATCTTTTTCTCTTTCTTTTTTTTTTGTGTAGTCCACACTCTGTTGTTTTCTGTGTAGTCCACACCCTGTCCATCAGCAATTTCTATTGATTCAGTGCCTTGTTTTCCTACACTACAGAGAAAATGAAAGAAATTAGAGGCAACCTTACATACATTCCAGAGGCCACATTAATTTACATCTGTATCTGTAACCATGTTCTCTTCTGTCCTTCCTGTGACAGAATCTTAGGTGAACAATTCATGATATCTAAAGCTAGCCAACACCTTCACTGTGGAATAAATCAAATTCCTACTCAAGGGCGTAGCTCCAGCAGTTCTTCCCATTTCCTAAGTCTACTGAATTATTCCCTTTAACATGCCGGTGTGCTGTTATTTTTAACCTCTTAAACACTCATTTTATCTATTTCCTTGCCAGCTTTGATCCATTTTCTTTCTTCCATTTTGAAGAGGGAATTCTTAGAAGAATTATCTATATCCAAATGTCTCCTATTCCTTTTCTCCCATTGTTTTGTGGCTCTACTTCCTACTTCCTACTTCCTGCTTGCTGTCTGTTCATCTTCTTTGCTGGTTCTTTCTCTTCTTCCTAGTCCTTTAATGTTGGAGTACCCTCAGGGCTTAGTGGTAGGTCATTTTCCCTAGCAGCATTCATCCGCTTGATCACCTCATAGTCTCAGCACTTTAAATACCATCAATATTCCAATGACTCTCTGTTTATATCTATCTCCAGCACAAAGCCCTTGTCTGATGTCTTGACAAAACTCTGCCCCATCTCCACTTGGAGGTCTTAAGAGACATTCCAAAGTCAAGTCTAAATCTGGACTTTAGGTCTTCTTCTCCAGACTTTCTCCTTTTTATCCCTCCACTCTCTTAGCATATCCATTCTTTCATTGTCTTGGGGCCAAAACTCGGGAGTCATTCTTGACTCTTCCGTCTCACAGGCCACATCCATCCCTTAGGAAGTTCTGTTGGAAATGTCACCACTTTTTACCACCCCTTCTGCTATCACCTGACCTGAACTACTTACCTTATCTGGATTATTGTAATAGTTTTCCAACTGGTTAGATTATCCTGTCCTTCCTACAGCTGATTCTCTAAAACGGCAGTGATCCTATCAAACATAGTCTAGAGTAGCTCCTCTGATCAAATCCCTTCAGTAGCTCTGATTTCATTCAGTAAGAGTCAGAGCTTCAGTGGCCTACAAGGCCTTTCAGCATGGTTTCTCTTTATCTCCTCCTTTCTCCTTTGCTTCTGCTTCTCCTGGGATAGAGTCGGCACACTCCATCACAGGGTCTTCACTAACTGCTCCTAGGGAGCCTTATTTCCCAGATATTATCTTCATTAACTCCCTTACTTCCTTTAAGCATCTTTAGACTCCTATCTCAATGAGGCCTGTCTTGACCACCTCACTTAATCATATGCTCTATGCTTTCTCCCAAGTCTCTTTACCAGCTTCTACTTTTTTCTCCATAGCACAAATAAACCGCTAACATGCTAATTAATTGGTTTATGTTTATTGTCCATTATCGGCTTCATCCTTGTAAGACTAGGACAGTCATATTTTTGTTTTTTTTCCCTCTGATGCAAAGTCAGATCCTCTAGTAATAAATGCTAAATAAATATTTATGTTATTTGGTTACATTCATTTGTGGATCCAGTGAAAGTGAAAATTCAAGTCCCCTCTTACAAAAATTATTGTGAATTTCAGGATGACCACATCAGAGCATTAAACCAAGTATGGGATCCTTCTAACTATGGGGCTCTGCACTCTTGCACGGGTTGAGTGGCCAAGAAGTTGGCTCTGAATGAATGAATGAACAGGTGGCTTTACTTTCATCACCTCTACTGCTGCCAGCATGGTACACACTACTGTTATTTCTTGCCCAAATAACGTGGTGACTTTCTAACTAGCTTCTTTTTGTCTATACTTTCTGTTTTTTAAATACTACGGAGGTTCTCATTTAGAGACTCTGGACTTGTGCAGGCTTATGTAGTCTGGCTGCTGTGACCTTTTCTGATTGCGCTGCCTTATCACCCCCTCTTTACTCGCACCCTCTTCACTTGCTCTGCCATAACCACCCTCACCTTCAGTTTCCCCTGCCTGGCATGTTCATTTCCCAAAGCTTTCACCTCCTTGAAGTCTTTGTTCTATCTGCTTTTATTTCCTGAAGATTTCCTTGACTATATAAAAATGCCATCTATCCTGAATTTCTTAGTCCTCTCCCCTACCCTGTATCCTCTAAGTCACTGATCACCCTGACACTGTGCATTTCATTTGTCTTTTTCACCTCTATGAGGGCGTGGGCTGGCTTCTGTCTTCTCCACCACTGTATCATCAGCATCCATGAAAGTGTCTTATGCATAGTAGGCATACAACATGTTTGTTAAATAGGCAGTGGATGACTAGATGAGAACAAACATTTTCCAGTGAAGCAGAACTGCGGAGGAAACAGACAATGTCATAAGCTAAAAAGTATTGGAGCATGAGGGAGATTCAGGAACAGAATAAAGAGACACATTTTATCTAAGACAAGCAAATAAATCATGATTTCTCAACTTAAAATTTGGTAGATAACTTGAGAGGGAAATTAGTGAGATCTGAACTGGAAGCCTAGAAGTTCAAATGGAAGAAATAATGTGAATGCCACAGCAAAAATGAAAAGAACTGGAAACCCTGAGGGAAAATATAACAGATTTGGTTGACATATTTATATTTCCCAACAAACAAATGATAGGATTTTAGAGGAAGAAAAAAAAACACAACAGACGGAAGGGAGGTAAACAAAAGATTAAAAATATTTGCCTGAAAATAACATTGACTCTGCAGTTTGAAGGAGCTCAGAAAGTTAAACATAAAATCATATGCAATCTCCTGGAAATATTCCTGAACCCTGGGAATAATGAGAATATTTTCTAATCTTCTGGGCATAAAGAACAAATTACTCTGAAAATAAGAAAGAATCAGGCTGGTATCAGACTTTTCATCTTCAACCTGGAAGCTAGAAAACATGAGATGCCCCAGGGAAAAGTGCTGATAATCATCTCTCAGGATAAAAGAAGTCTTTAAATATGTAGATGGTTGTCTCATGTAAGAAAAAGACTACAGGGAAAGCACTATTCAGACAACAAATAAATACAAGAGACACTAATACAGGGTAAGATGAAGAGGCAAGTGGTGGTCAATGAAGCCTGCAGTACCTATATATTTAAATTTACAGACACACTTTGGAGATATTGCAAGTTTGGTTCCACAACACTGCAAAAAAGACACAAGTTTTTTGATTTCCCAGTGCATATGAAAGTTATGCTTATACCATACTGAAGTCTATTAAGCATGCAACAGAATTGTGTCTAAAAAATATACATACCTTAATTTAAAAATACTTTATTGCTTAGAAGTACTAGCCTTAAGCAAGTTGTAATCTTTCATGGTGGTGGTTACTGAAAGTTGGGGTAGCTGTGGAAATTTCTTAAAATTAAGAAAATATGAAGTTTGCTACATGAATTGACTCTTCCTTTCATGACCAATTTCTCTGTAGCATGTGGTGCTATTTGACAGCATTTTAACCCACAGTATAACTTCTTTCAAAAGTGGAGTCAATCTTCTGCTACTGCTTTATCAATTACGTTTGTAATATTCTAAATCCTTTGTTGTCATTTCTGCCATCTTCACAGTATCTTTAAGCAGGAATAGATTCCATCTCAAAAAACTGCTTTCTTTGCTCATCCATAAGAAGCAACTCCTTATCCATTCAAGTTTGATCACGAGATTACAGAATTCAGTCATTATTATCTTTAGGCTCTGTAGAATTCTGGTTCTCAAGCTATTTCCACCACATTTGTTGTTACTTCTTCCACTGAATCTTGAACTCTTTAAAGTCATCCATGAAGGCTGAAGTCAACTTCTTCCAAATTCCTGTATATGTTTGATATTTTGACTCCTTCCCATGAGTCACAAATGTTCTTAATGGCATTTAGATTATTGAATTCTTTCCATAAAGTGTTTAATTTGCTTTGCTCAGATCCACCAGAAGAATCAGTATTTATGGCACTTAATTATAGCCTAACAAAACATGTTTCTTTTCAGACTTTAAAGTTGAAATTACTCCTTGATCCATGGGCTGCAGAATGGATATTATGTTATCCGGCATGAAAACAGCATTAATATTGTACCTCTCCATCAGAGCTCTTGATTGATTAGGTGCTTTGCCAAATGAAAGGAATGATAGTTGTCATTGCCAATGAAAAATAACTTCTATTTTAAATGAGCAATAGGTTTCAACAGAGGGCTTAAAATATTGAGTAAACCATTTTGTAAACAGTTGTGCTGTCATCCAGGCTTTGTTGTTACGTTTACACAGCACAGGCAGAGTAGATTTAGCATAATTCTTAAGTGCCTTAGGATTTTCAAAATGCAAAGAAGAATTGGTTTTATTTTAAAGTCACCAGCTGTATTAGCCCCTAACAATAGTCATCCTGTTTTTGAAGCCAGGCATTGACTTCTCCTCTCCAGCTATGAAAGTCCTCCCAGTGGCTCAGACGGTAAAGAATTTGCCCTCAATGCAGGAGACCCAGGTTCAATCCCTGGGTTAGGAAGACCCCTGGAGAAGGGCCTGGCAACCCTCTCCAGTATTCTTGCCTGGAAAATCCCATGGACAGAGGAACCTAGTGGGTCCATGGCATTGCAAAGAGTCAGATACGACTGAGTGACTAACACTTTCAGATGGCATCTTCTTCCATTAGAAGGCTGTTTTGTCTTTGTTGAAAATCTGTTGTTGTGAAGCCACTTTCCTTAATTATCTTAACTTGATCTTGTGGGCAACTTGCTGCAACTTCTATGTTAGTGCTTGCTACTTCACCTCGTACTTTTATGTTATGAAGATGATTTCTTTCCTTAAACCTCATGAAACAACCTCTGCTATTTCAAACTTTTCTTCTGCAGTTTCCTCATCTTCTCACTTTTCACAAAACTGATAAGACCTAGGGGGCTTCCCTTTGGCTCAATGGTAAAGGATCTGCCTCAGTGTGGGAAACCTGGGTTTTATCCCTGGGTCAGGAAGATTCCCTGGAGAAGGGAATGGCAACCCACTCCAGTATTCTTGTCTGGAGAAATCCACGGATAGAGGAACCTGGTTGGTTGCAGTCCACCAGGTCATAAACAGTTGGACACATATTCACAGTGTCTTCCTCTGGATTAGGCTTTGATTTAAGGGAATGTTGTAACTGGTTGATCATCTATCCAGTACATTGTAAAAGTTGCTTTATATCAGCAATAATGCTGTTTTGCTTTCTTACCACTTTTGTGTTCACTGACTTAGCACTTTAAATTTCTTTCAAGAACTTTTCCTTTATACTTACAAGTTGGCTGCCTGGTGCAAGAGGCCAGGCTTTTGGTCTAAGCTGGCTTTTAACATACCTTCCTCAGTAAGCTTAATCATTTCTGGCTGTTGATTTAGAGCAAGAGATGGTGACTCTTCCTTTCACTTAATCACTTAGAGGCCACTATAGAGTTATTAACTGGCCTAATTTCAGTACTGTGTCTCAGGGAATAGGGAGGCCTGAAGAGAGAGGGAGAGAAATGAGGGAGCAGCCAGGCAGTGGAGCAGGCAGAACACACACAACATTTATCAATTAAGTTCACTGTCTTACATGATTACAATAGTAACATCAAAAATCACTGATCACAGGTCATCATAAAGAATACAGTAATAATGAAAAATTTGAAATATTGTGAGAATCACCAGACTGTGACAGGGAGAAACAAAGTGAATAACTACTTTTGGAAAAATGGCACTGATAGACTTGTTCAATGCAGAGTTGCTAGAAATTTTTAATTGGTAAAAAGCACAGTATCTGTGAAGCACAGGGAGACAAAGCTCAATAAAATGGGTTATGCCTGTTGTATGAGAGAAAGCCCCAAAATTATAATGCAAAAATTATTGAAATAAAAGAGCTGTTTCAATGGAGAAGGAAATGGCAACCCACTCCAGTATTCTTACCTGGGAAATCCCATGGCTAGAGCTTGGCAGGCTCTGGTCCACAGGGTTGCAAGAGTCAGACGTGACTTAATGATTAAACCACCACCACCAGCATGTTTCAGTGGAATTAATAATAGTCCAAAATCACAGGACTAAATTCAGCCAAGCTTAGGAATTTGTTAGGTATGATGAAAGAGGTGAAATAAAATCAGTCTAAAATCATTTGGATGAGATGGGAGAATGGCATTGAAACNTAGTCCAAAATCACAGGACTAAATTCAGCCAAGCTTAGGAATTTGTTAGGTATGATGAAAGAGGTGAAATAAAATCAGTCTAAAGTCATTTGGATGAGATGGGAGAATGGCATTGAAACATGTAAAAAAATAAATAAATTTAAAAAAAAATAAAAAATAATAAAATCATTTGGTTTAGAGAATAGTAGTTAGTAGTTTGTCGTTTAGTCGTGTCTGACTCTTTGCGACCCCGTGGACTGTAGCCTACCAGGCTCCTCCCTCCATGGGATTCTCCAGGCAAGAGTACTGGAGTGGGTTGCCATTTCCTTCTCCAGGGGATCTTCCCGACCCAGGGATCGAACCCGGGTCTCCCGCGTTGCAGGCAGACGCTTTAACCTCTGAGAAGGCAAAGTATTCTGAAGGTCTAATCTAATTGAGTTAGGCAGAAAGCAACTGGAACATAGAACATCTTATTGGTGAAAATAATTGGCATATTGTGAGTTTTAGGAATGATATTTGCACTAGTGGAAGTAAAGAGTTCAGTAAAATGTCCTTATAAAAAGAAAAACTGTCAATGAATACCAATATCGTTTGGTTCAGTTCAGATGCTCAGTCACATCTGACTCTCTGCGAACCCAAGGACTGCAGCACGCCAAGCCTCCGTGTCCATCACCAACTCCCGGAGTTTATACAAACTCATGTCCATTGAGTCGGTGATACCATCCAACCACTCATCCTCTGTTGTCCCCCTTCTCCTTCCGCCTTCAATCTTTCCCAGCATCAGGGTCATTTCAAATGAGTCAGTTCTTCACATCAGGTGGCCAAAGTATTGGAGTTTCAGCATCAGTCCTTCTAATGAATATATAGGACTGATTTCCTTTAGGATGGACTGGTTGGATCTCCTTGCAGTCCAAGGAACTCTCAAGAGTCTTCTCCAACACCATAGTTCAAAAACATCAATTCTTTGGCACTCAGCTTTCTTTATAGTCCAACCCTCACATCCATACATGAAAGTGAAAGTGAAGTCGCTCAGTCCTGTCCGACTCTTTGCGACCCCGTGGACTGTAGCCTGCCAGGCTCCTCCCTCCATGGGATTCTCCAGGCAAGAATACTGGAGTGGGGTGCCATTTCCTTCTCCAGGGGATCATTTCCCTCTCCAGGGGATCTTCCCTACCCAGGGATTGAACCCTGGTCTCCCGCATTGCAGTCAGCCTCTTTAACCTCTGAGTCACCAGGGAAGCAACGACTACCTGAAAAACTATAGCTCTGACTAGATGGACCTTTGTTTGCAAAGTAATGTCTCTGCTTTTTAATATGCTGTCTAGGTTGGTCATAACTTTCCTCCCAAAGCAAGCATCTTTTAATTTCATGGCTGCAGTCATCATCTGCAGTGATTTTGGAGCCCCCAAAATAAAAAATCTGTCACTGTTTCCCCATCTATTTGCCATGAAGTGATGGGACCAGATGCCATGATCTTAGTTTTCTGAATGTTGAGCTGTAAGCCAACTTTTTCATTCTCCTCTTTCACTTTCATCAAGAGGCTTTTTAGTTCTTCTTCCCTTTCTGCCCTAAGGGTGGTATCATCTACATATCTGAGGTTATTGATATTTTTCCCGGCAATCTCGATTCCAGCTTGTGCTTCATCCAGCCCAGCGTTTCTCATGATGTACTCTGCATATACGTTAAATAAGCAGGGTGACAATATACAGCCTTAACATACTCTTTTCCTGATTTGGAACTAGTCTGTTGTTCCATGTCTGGTTCTAACTGTTGCTTCTTGACCTGCATATAGATTTCTCAGGAGGCAGGTCAGGTGGTCTGGTATTCTCATTGCTTTCAGAATTTTCCACAGTTTGTTGTGATCCACACAGTCAAAGGCTTTGGCGTAGTCAATAAAGCAGAAGTAGATGTTTTTCTGGAAAGTTCTTGCCTTTTCCATGATCCAGCGGATGTTGGCAATTTGGTCTCTGGTTCCTCTGCCTTTTTTAAATTGTTAAACTAGCCCATAGTCAAAGAAAGGGAACATCAAAATTATATGAATACTAAATATTACAGGAAAAATAAAACCTAGGAAATTAAATGTACATAGATTGCCAAAGATAGTTGCAGCAGGTTAAAAAACAAAATCTAAAAGTGAATGATTAATAAGAATCACTTAAAGCAGAATGATGGAAAAGATGTTTGAAATATAAATTTGGTTAAGAAAAAAGCACACAAAACACTAAAGTCAGTGTTAATATTAGACCATAATTAATCAAACTAAAGTTAAAAACTAAACAAGATCAAAAGCATTAAC
Source organism: Redunca redunca (assembly GCA_006410935.1). Lineage (NCBI taxonomy): Eukaryota > Metazoa > Chordata > Mammalia > Artiodactyla > Bovidae > Redunca > Redunca redunca. The sequence continues at coordinate 325,650 of SJYQ01002795.1, read as the reverse complement.
AGAATAAATAGAGATACTATGCAATTATGGAAGGCAAAATTTATGAGTAAATTATAAACCTGTATGAACATTAAAATAAATGAAGCAGTGCACCAGCCCCAAGCATCCCCAGAGGGATGGTATGGGGAGGGAAGTGTGGGGGGTTCAGGATGGGGAACACGTGTACACCCGTGGCAGATTCATGTTGATGTATGGCAAAACCAATACAATATTGTAAGGTAATTAGTGTCCAATTAAAATAAATTAATTTATATTTAAAAAAATGAAGCAAAAACTGTTAGAAATACAAGGAGATTCTGATAAATATACAAATATAATGGGAAATTTCCATATATGGTATCCAAATGGTTTGAATCTAGCAGGCCCAAAGTAAGCAAGAAAATAGAAATAATATATATAACCAATAAATTTGATGTTACTTTTCCCCCTATCTCTCTGTATTAGAGAGCTAGGGCTGTGGTAACAAAATACCATTGGTTGGCTGAAAACAACAGAATTTAATTTTCTCACAGTTCTGAAGGCTGGGAGTCCAAGATAAACATGTCAGTAGGTTTACTTTTTCCAAAGGCCTCTCCCCTTGTTGGGCTTCCCTGGTTGCTCAGCTGGTTAAGAATCAGCCTGCAATGCAGAAGACCCTGGTTCAATCCCTGCGTTGGAAAGATTCTCTGGAGAAGGGATAGGCTATACACTCTAGTATTCTTGGGCTTCCCTGGTAGCTCAGCTGGTAAAGAATCCACCTGCAATGTGGGAGACCTGGGTTCGATCCCTGGGTTGGGAAGATCCCCTGGAGAAGGGAAGGCTACCCACTCTGGTATTCTGGTCTGTATAGTCCATGGGATTGCAGGGAGTTGGACACAACTGAGCAGCTAGCACTTTCTCCCCTTGTTGTAGACAACTGCTTTCTTGCTGTATCCTCAGTGGACTCTCCTTCGTTCATATGTGCTCCCGGTATCTCTTCTATTATATGGATATATGGGCACTAGTTCTGTTGGATTAGGTTCCCATCCTTATGACCTCATTAAACCTTAACTATCTCTCCAAATACAGTCACACTGGGGGTTAGGGCTTAAACGTATGGATTTTTTTGTTTGTTTGTCAGGGGCACAAAATTCTGTTCATTATACTTTCATACTTTACGTCTACATATGGAATATCTACACTTTTATTTTCATGGAACATTTATAAAAAATGATTTTGTACTTGACCACCACACACAGACACATGAACACACACAAAACCTTTAACAAATTTAAAAGCAAAAAACATGAAGGGTCAAAATGTTAATGATAATTCAACTAAAAAAAAAAGTGANGGAGTGGAGAGTAAAATAAATCCAAGGGCTTCTTTAGAAAGAATAACAATTTAAATGAAACCCTCCACAAATCTGAGAAGTAAGAGAGGCAATATGAAGAGGATAAAACACAAATGAAGTACGGCTTTAAAAATTAAAAATAATACTTAATGATACTCTTTGGTAATAAGCTTGAAAATCTAAACAAAGTGGATGCTTTTGATATAAGATATGTTATGCCGAGAAAAAGAAAATGTTTGGACACATGAAGAGACTGGAAGGGCTATTAAAGATGTCATATTAAAACCCTGGTCCAGATGGTTTCACAGCTGAGTTTTCAGCCAACCTTTAAAGAACAGATGATTACAGTGTTATTTTAACTGTTCTAGACCTCAGAATCAGAAAGTTCCTCAATTAATTTTATGTAAACTGACTGACATTAATCAAAAAGCCTCATCAATACAAAAACAACCCTCCAACCAAAGACTATTATCACTGAATATAGATGAGAATATTTAAATACAATAAACAAATTCAACTCAATAGTACATTAAAAAATACACCCTCTGACCAGTTAGGATATATTCCAGTTTAAATAGTCAGATATCATGAAATCTATCAACACAATGACATCACAGAATGTAAACTCCAGCAGATATTAAGCTGCATGAGAGAAAGAATTTTGCATGTTTTTTTCACTGCTGTATCTCCAGTATCCAAAACAACACCTGTTATATAGTGTCTGCTCAATGAATATCTGTTGATTGAATGGATTATGTAAATTAAATCAAAGGAGAAAGAATATATAATCATACTCAATGGTATCTATGGTAAATATTTAAAAACCAACTCTCAAAAAAGAAAAAGAAGAAGCCCTGATTTGTTGAATTTGCTGATTTCCCTGGTGCAAACACTTCCCCTGTGGCCCTTCAACAACAGTTCAACCATTAGTTGACATGATAGCACTGAATGGAGTTGAGAAGGGATTTGCACGACTGGGTCTCCCCCAGCCAGGGTGAACTGGCTCGGACACACACTGGTGATATGGATGGATGCTGAAAAGGCATTTGGAAAGTCAGCAGTCACCCTTAAACAAGTAAGGGAGAGGTATTACTCAAATGTGGTAAATTATATTTTCTGAAGCTTGCAAATAAATACAATTTAAAATATGGAATCTGTTTTAACTATTAATAAAATCAAGAGCTAACAAAATTGTTACCTTATTATAAAACAGTGTTGGACAGACTTGCAAATGTAGAAAAATAACAGTGCTAAGAAAATGAGTATAAAGTGGGAAAGAAAAGACATCTCCATGGGTGAACAATTTATCTAGAGAAATCAAGGTACTCTCTTCAGTTCAGTTCAGTCGCTCAGTCATGTCCGACTCTTCAATAAAAACTGAAACAAAGTAGAAACTGTACAATAATAACAAGATGAAATAAAGCAAAACCAAACCAAAACTACTAGAATTAATATGAGAATTTAGAGTGATTGGATACAAAATGAAAAATCAGTACTTTTTCTCTGTTAGTACTGCATAACTAGAAATAGAAATGGCAAAAGCAGCCCATTAGTAAAGACCTTATTTTCCATTATTGACTATATTCACACTCCGGAAATAGTGGTGTTGTAACTTGAACTAGTCAAAAGGAAACGTATGAAAGATGATGTGGAGCTCAAGGATATGTAACTAGGGTGAGGGAGACAAGCTTGACATATGGCATAAGAGTGTTCATGGCACTTATTACTTAGCAATATAAAAATATTGAATTTTAATGTTTGTTTTAAGGTCAAAGCAGGAGTAATTTATTTGTCTTTCCTGCTACTGCCAAATATTATGTTTACACCTATTTTTTCATACATAGACTCTTTTTTTAAAAGAGTTGTTATGGCCCCTTAAAGGGCCATGAGTAGCATGGGGAAGTCAAAGGCTGGCTTAAGAGAGTTTGTTGCCCTCATGATAGCTGGTGCACCAAGCCAATAAAATAAATCATGATCCAGGCTTGTCTTGAAGGAAGCATTCACCAAGATGCCACGGATGTTAATATTTCGATATCTTTTCTGACGTCCTCCTCTTCTACTTTGTTTCATCATTATTGTTCAGTTGTTAAGTCCTGTCTGACTCTTTGTGACCCCATGGACTGCAGCACACCAGGCTCCCCTGTCCTTAACTATCTCCCTGAGTTTGCTTAAACTCATGTCCATTGAATGAGTGATGCCATCCAACCATCTCATCCTCTGTCTCCCCCTTCTCCTCCTGCCCTCTATCTTTCCCAGCATCAGGGTCTTTTCCAAAAAGTCAGCTCTTCACATCAGGTGGCCAAAGTATTGGAGCTTCAGCCTCAGCACCAGTCCTTCCAATGAATATTCAGGACTGATCTCCTTTAGGATGGACTGGTTTGATTCCCATGTTGTTCAAGGGACTCTCAAGAATCTTCTCCAGCACCACAGTTTGAAAGCATTAATTCTTTGGGCCTCAGCCTTATTTATGGTCCAACTCTCACATCCATACATGACTACTGGAAAAACCATAGCTTCGACTATATGGACCTTTGTCGGCAAAGTGATGTCTCTTCTTTTTAATACACTGTCTAGGTTTGTCATAGCTATTCTTTCAAGGAGCAAGCGTCTTTTAATTTTGTGGCTGCAGTCACCATCTGCAGTGATTTGGAGCCCAAGAAAATGAAATCTGACATTGTTCCACTGTTTCCCCCTCTATTTGCCATGAAGTGATAGGACTGGATGCCGTGATCTTCATTTTTTGAATGTTGAGTTTTAAGCCAGTTTTTTCACTCTCCTCTTTCACCTTCATCAAGAGGCTCTTTAGTTCCTCTTCACTTTCTGCCATAAGGGTGGTTTCTATCACCTGCATATCTGAGGTGGTTGATATTTCTCCTGGTAATCTTGATTCCAGCTTGTGCTTCATTCAGTCCAGCATTTCATGTGTTTGGATGTAAGTTAAATCAGCAGGGTGACAATATACAGCCTTGACATGCTCGTTTCCCAACTTTGAACCAGTTCATTGTTCTATGTAAGGTTCTAAATGTTGCTTCTTGGCCTGCATACAGGTTTCTTAGGAGGCAGGTAATGTGGTCTGGTATTCCCATCTCTTTAAGAATATTCCACAGTTTGTTGTGATCCACAGAGTTAAATGCTTTAGCATAGTCAGTGAAGCAGAAGTAGATGGTTTTTTTGTTTGTTTGTTTGTTTGTTTTTTTTGCAATTCCCTTGCTTTTTCTATGACCCACATATGTTGGCAGTTTGATCTCTGGTTCCTCTGCTTTTCTAAATCCAGTTTGTACATCTGGAAGTTCTTGGTTCACGTACTATTGAAGCCTAGCTTGAAGGATTTTGTGCATAAACTTGTTGGCATGTGAAATGAGTGCAATTGTATGGTAATTTAAACGTTCTTTGACATTGCCTTTCTTTGGTACTGGAATGAAACTGACCTTTTCCAATCCAGTGGCCATTGCCGAGTTTTCCAAATTTGCTGTCATAATGTCTGCAGCAGTTTATCAGCATCATCTTTGAGGATCTGAAATAGCTCAACTGGAATTCCATCACCTGCACTAGATTTGTTCGTAGTAATGCTTCTTAAGGCCCACTTGACTTTACACTCCAGGATGTCTGGCTCTAGGTGAGTGAACACACCATTGCGGTTATCTGGGTCATGAAGAGCTTTTTTGTACAGTTCCTCTGTATATTCTTGCCACCTTTTCTAAATCTCTTCTGCTTCTGTTAGATCCTTGCAATTTTTGTCCTTTATTGTGGCCATCTTTGCATGAAATGTTCCCTTGGTATTTCCAATTTTCTTGAGGAGATCTCTAGTCTTTCCCATTCTATTGTTTTCCTCTCTTTCTTTGCATTGTTCACCTATGGCTTTCTTTATCTCTCCTTGCTATTCTCTGGAACTCTGCATTCAGTTGGATATATCTTTCTCCTTCTCTTTTGCCTCTTGCTTCTGTATTTCTCAGCTATTTGTAAGGCCTCCTCAGACAACCACTTTGCCTTCTTGCATTTCTTCTTCTTGGGAGTGGTTTTGATCACCACCACCTGTGCAATGTTATGAATCTCCATCCATAGTTCTTCAGGCACTCAGTACCAAATCTAGTCCATTGAATTTATTCGTCACCTCCACTGTATAATATGAGGGATTTGATTAATAAGATCACACCTGAACTGCCTAGTGGCTTTCCCTACTTTCTTCAATTTGAAGCTGAATTTTGCAATAAGGAGCTGATGATCTGAACCACAATCAGCTCCAGGTCTTGTTTTTGCTGCCTGTTTAGAGCTTCTCCATCTTTGGCTGCAGAGAATATAATCTGACTTTGGTACTGATTATCTGGTGTTGTCCATGTGTAGAGTCATCTCATGTTGTTGGAATAAAGTGTTTGCTGTTACCAGTGTGTTCTCTTGGCAAAACTCTGTTAGACTTTTCCCTGCTTCATTTTGTACTCCAAGGCAAAACTTGCCTGTTACTCTAGGTATCTCTTGACTTCCTACTTTTGCATTCCAGTTCCCTATAATGAAAAGGATATCTTCTTTGGATGTTGGTTCTAGGAAGTCTTATAGGTCTTCATAGAACCGTTCAACTTCAGCTTCTTTGGCATTAATGGTTAAGGCATAGACTTGGTTATTCTGATATTGAATGGTTTGCCTTGGAAACAAACTGAGACCATTCTGTCATTTTTGAGACTGCAACCAAGTACTGCATTTCAAACTCTTGTTGACTGAGGGCTACTCCCTCCATTCCTTCTAAAGGATTCTTGCCCACATTAGTAGATTTCGTGGTCATCTGAATTAAATTCACCCATTCCAGTCCATTTTAGTTCACTGATTCCTAAAATGTCTCTGTTCACTCTTGCCATCTCCTGTTTGGCCACATCAAATTTACCTTGATTCATGGACATAATATTCGAGGTTCCTATGCAATATTGTTCTTTACAGCATCAGACTTTAGTTTCACAACCAGATTCAACCACAATTGGGCATCATTTTTGCTTTGGCTCAGCCTCTTTGTTCTTTTATAGCTATTTCTCCACTCTTCCCCAGTAGTAATTTGGACACCTACTGACCTGGTGGGCTCATCTTTTTAGTGTCATATCTTTTTGCCTTTTCATACTGTTTATGGGTTCTCGAGGCAAGAATACTGAAGTGGTTTGCCATTCCCTTCTTCAGTGGCCCACATTTTGTAAGGCCCTAACTAGCAGGAACATGCCCTTTAGCTGCTCAGTGTAGCTGGATGATGTGCCTGGTGCCCTGGCTCTCCCACTGCTGTCCTCATTGAGTGTTTAAATCTACAGTGGCCACTGGGTTTTGGTCAACGTGTGCCCAGGGTTTGAGGCAAAGGCCCTGCTGGAGTGGCTGGATGTCCTCCGATGTCGGAGGACACCCAGGAGCAGAGGCCACACCATCTCACTGCTGCTGCTTGCTGCCCTGGAGCCCATCTGCTGCCCAGGAGTCCATGTCCACTGTGGCTTATCAGCTATCCATTATAACCTCCCATATATCAAGGTGTTTGGGGAATGGGGAGACTCCAATGATTATATTGCTAGATTTTTACATTTTTCGATGATCTTTGTCTATATTACCTGATTTCAGATCTCCTGATAACCTTATATCTTCTCTCATTTGTATATAAAAAGTTCTGAATTTCATAGATTTCCTGTAATAAACAGTGGAAATCTTCATCTAGGGAGCCATAAAGTTGTTGGGGGCTGGAATTGGGTGGTACAGGGAAAATGCTAAAGCTCTTGTTTCTGTACTTAGTTGTGTTTTTAATCTCTTGTGGAAGTGTGTATAGAATTTAAATGAGCTTTGGGCACTAAAAGGATTAAGCTTTAGCAGTTTGGAAGATTTCCTTATATAGGATGGTTGATGCAAAGTATATTTACATACTGAAATAAATCACCAAGTTCTCAAGACTGAATTTGTAACAGTGTTGGGTAACAGTCAGTGTGAAATAAAGAGGTGATTTTACAGTTGGTGGGCATGCATCATGGACCCTAGACAAGTCTTAGTAGTTTTAAATGTGAGTGTCATGAAGTGTATCTTCATGGAAGAAAAGATTCGGAAATGTTGCTATATAAGACTTTACCAATATGCCTTTGTGCAGAGAATATCAATTGTGGAAAGAAAGGAATATATGGCTCTGAGAATGCCCTTGGCTCCTGGCTGTATCCTATGCTGCTCTAGTTTTTATGACTTTAAGTATTTGGCTTAGTTTTACTTGACATGCCTTTAAAAGAACACTTTATAATTAAAAATATCATAACATATGTGCAGGAAATATTACAATAAAAATAATATAAAAAATGGAAAGCATGTCTGGACTGATGGGAATGTAGCCTGATGCTGTATTCTGGTGAGCTATCTGGCAGTAGTTAGAACATTTGCACACAGCTCCTTGGTATAGGTCATGAAGGGTCCCACATAGGTCCATTGGTTGGTTGATCATACAACCTGGTTTTCCTGAGCAAGTCTGGTAATTATAACCCCCATTCACTCTCAGAAGGGACCTGGTTTGGACAATATGGTCATCTAACCCATAAGAATATGTGTATGAGAATACTCTTTGCTGTGGTAGAGAGGCTTCTTCATGGGGAGAGAAATAACATACAAACTCTAAGCTGCAGTCAGAATATAAAGAAGTAGATGCTCTTAACATAGGTTAAACTTAAAAAAACATGTTGCTGAGTCAAAAAGCAAATAGCCAACAAATATACCACTTTATAAAATACAAAAGAGAACATCATGAGCACTTGTAAATAGATGCATGTCCAACACGTTACAACCATTGGCTTAGGGGAGAGAGGAATGTGACTGGACTTACAGAATTAAAAGGGAGTGAAATAAAACAAGACAATGCCTTGTATGGACCAGTGTTAATAATATGCTGTGAACTGAACTGGATGATTAAGACAACATTCTGTACCTGATGGTCCAAAAAAGTATCCTGTAGTCTATAATTATATTATACATGATACAAATATAAAGAATGTATCTTTAAAAATATCTTTTACAAGCCGAAATAAAACAGTATGTGTAAGTAATCCTGGTATGAGCAATTGGACTTAACATGAATATTAATGAAACTTTGCCAAAATAGAGGCTTCTGTTTTAAGACTCTAATTTGAGAACTTGTAAAGCTATGGATAGGGGCCGGGAGTGCGGGTGGCTGAAGGAATTAGATAACTTCTGGATAGAAAAACTCAGTTTTTCATCCACCCTCACAGCCAGCCTCTGAACAGCAGTAATTTTCCACAACCTGTGTAATTATAAATGTAGCCTTTCATTTTCAGTACTCGGGCATCTCACACCTAAGTTCTTTTAAGAAAATAAATGCCTTAAGTTTGAATGTCTCCTCTGGAGCCTTAATGATACACTTGGAGGATTTCACAAAGAAAGAGAAACTGTATTGATCTTCCCTGTGGACTTTCTGGGATTCTCCAGCAGGAGGTCTTGGCTGACAATTCTAGTTGTATTTGGGAATGACCTAGACTTGACAATTGTCACCCACAATGGTTGATGAAACTTAATAGGGGGCATCTCCCCAGCCCTGTGTCCCATCTGGTTCTGAATGCTTGGCAGGAGAATGTGGCTTTTTTGACAAAGAAGGCCCAGTCTTCACTACAAAGAATAGATGTCCCTGAACTTCCAACTGGAAACCCGAACAAACTATCAATTTTCATTGACTCAAGCATGCATGTTACTAGAAAAATGGTCCCTTTTATGCTATCAATAATTTCTTCAGGAGAACATTTGAGATGTCATGGGTATGCTACAGGAGACCTACTATTTTTTTTTTTTTTTTGCATTTTTTTTAAACATAAGGAAATAACCTAATTATTTAGTAACTTGGGTAGTCAAGTGGTAGGGGTGACTGGTCTAAAGCAACCTGGGATTCATCCTAGGCTGTGCTGTTGCTCTAATGTCTGGAAACTTCAAGGTAGGATGGAAAGAAAACATATTTTGGAATCAAACTGACTTGGAATTTTACTAACATTTTGCTACTTTCCATTTATGTAAGTCTGGGACAAGTCATCTGAGCTCTGAACTTCCGCATTCTCTTTAATAAAATGTGAATAATTATATAATCTTACAAATGAGAGTTTTGATTTTCTAAACTAACATTAAATCTAAATGTGCTAATAATTACTGACCTTTAATTGCTACTTATGTATTTATTTGTTGGAAGTAGAGTTGGTTTACAGTTGGCGCTTTTAAAGATTGAAATGTGGCAGATTTTGTTTGATTTTTAAGCAAGAATTTAACATTCAGAAACTTCTTAGAATTAATGTTAGCCAGATATTCTTGATATTAAGACAAAATTCAGACTAAGTAATACATATGCATACAGAAGAGTTGATCATATTACTGCCATTTTGGAGTGAGGAAAACCATCGGATTTCAGACTTCTCATCAAATAGCAAGACAGATATTAGTATACTGAAGGTTTGATTGAAAGAACTTTGGCAAATTATACAATGAATGGCAACATCTACTGAACACTATGTGCCAGGCAGTATATAAATGATTTATACTGTGTTATCTCATGTGGTTCTTGTAAGAACCCTCACATAGTATGATTAAGTATCACAGTGTGCACTTTATGAAGGAGGAAACTGAGGCGTAGAGAAGTAAGATTGTGCAGCGTGTAGGCTGCTGAGTCAGATATCAGTCCAAATCCTGTCTCCAGCCCCTGTGCTCTTAATTCTAATGCCTGTCTCTAAACCAAATCCAATAATAAAAATGATTCTTAAAGGTGTAAAGTAGCCAGAAGAAAACCCCCAAATTTAGAAAGTCTCTTTAAATTAAAAATAAAAGCATTTTTGAAAATTAAATAATTTATTAGGTATGTATCATTATGACATCTAACTTGAGTCTAACATTAGTCAACCCACTTAGAGCTGAGTTACGTGTTTACATTCAGACTGTTTTTGAAAAAACATGCCTAGGGTCAAAAAGGTATTAGAGGCACTTCCTTGGTGGTCCTGTGGCTAAGACTCCATGCCCCCAATGCAGGGGGTTTGATTCCTGGTTAGGGAACTAGATCCCATGTGCCACAACTAAGACCCAGTGCATGCCAAATAAATAATAAATGAATTTTTAAAAATATTAGAAATTCATACGATAGAGATCAAACTGTGAGTAAAACCAAATAGTGCATTATCTTTCAATGACATAAACAATTTGAAATAATGCAGTGAATATTTTATTTTTCATTACATTTATCTCTGGTATCTATATGATGAGAGTTTCTGAAATAAAATTTGTGGCCAAATTAATGGTGAATCACCTCTCTTCCAGGGTTCCCCTAAATTTTGCTTGATTTTTGATGATGACTATAGTGAAATTAATGATATTCCTGGTATTCTAAAATGTGCTACAAATAATCTTATATTAATTANGTCCATTGACTTTGGAATAAAATAAATTTAAGTTCATGTTGTGAGTCTGTGAGAACCTTTTCCTTTGAAAGAAACATTTACTAACTGAAGAATATGCCCATTCAAATATTATTATTATTCAAACAATAAATATGTAAGCATTCTTAGCTGAAGAACTTAGCCATATAATTATATAAGTCTTTCAAACGCATTTGTATAAAATATCCTGAGGGATGATGTTTGCAGAAGTGTATTTTTAGCCTTTCACTAAATATCTGCATCCTATATTCATGCATGTATTAGCACTTATTTGTGTATGCGGAGCTAAGAAACTTGTACATTTTTGAGAATTTTACCTAGCAAAAATCTGAAAGCAATCATAGTGTAAAATCTATATTGCCTTTAAGTCTCCATAGCATTTTAGTTGGAGTTTTACCCCAATATTATTTTCTCTGATGAGGGCTGCTCATGATCTGCGGTTTCCTAAAAAGGAGCTCTTGGAACCCATTTCCAGTCATGCTGTGATTTTTTTCATTTTAAATCTAGACTACCTTTTGACTTCTGTAAAGGCATGAGAGGAGAGTGATGGACATAGGGATTCAATGGTGATTATACATAATTCTTTGCTTAATCTGCTTTGCAACTTTAAACTACTCTGCAGCTTTGAGGTATTGTCTCCTATAGGTATATATCTAATCTGGGGATAAAAATTGAGAAATAAATGAGGTAAAAATAAAGCATTGTTCAATGTCACTTTTTTCTTTTCTTTTCTTTTTTTTACTGCCTTAGAGTTGGGAATGATTGCTTTCTACATTGGCATTTGAGAGAAAAAATTTGGCTATTATGGTTTTTCTTGTTATTTTTATTAAGCCAATGAAAAAGGATGGTAGCAGTTCAGCCACTAGGGTGTTGGAACAGAAAATTGAGGGGCCCCCAAGGACCTTGATACCCATTTTTGAAGTTCAATTCCAGTCACTAAGATTAGAGCAGCCCTTCCAAAATGAGGGTCACAAATGCATTTGTGATTTAGACTATTTGTCTGGATGCTGTCAGGGAAACAATTGCCTATTATTGAACAGAACTGCTGATTTTCTCTTTGTACCACTTTTTTTTTCCTTTTGTTTTGGTTGTCTGTGAATGGTAAAGTCTGACAGCAAGTAAAAAAAAAATACTAGTTATGTGGAAGAGAGGAATATGGAAACAGAAAGGGAAAACAAAAGGAGATGAAGAAGGAGAAAGAGGCAGCTTTTCACTTTCATATGGCATTGATTTTAGTCTTGAGTGACGTAGTTTAATTAAAAATATATTTATTGAGCATGTACTGTGTAATAGGCATTATTAATTGATGGGAGGGGTGCAAGTTACACAAAATGAAGATTTGTGTCATCAAGGAGCTCATTCTCCAGTGTGGGAGGCTGAAGAGAGCACTGTAATCACCATTGGCCTAGAGTTTGCCTCATCTGCAGCCTCTCCAAGGGTTAGCGCTCACTGTGCCCCTGGTACCCCTCCCTGGTCATAGCTGGTTGGTGGGTAATAGACACAGAGCCCAGAGGAAGCCGATGCATACTGACTAAGCAGTGACTCAAGATTCACTGGGCGGAATCTTGAATGGGTGTGCCTATTATCAGAATCTCTCCAATCTATCAGCAAAGCTTTCCAGTTTTTCTCAAAAAGTTATATGTCAAATCTGCTCACTTCCCCGGAGAAGGCAATGGCACCCCACTCCAGTACTCTTGCCTGGGAAATCCCATGGATGGAGGAGCCTGGTGGGCTGCGGTCCATGGGGTCACTAAGAGTCGGACACAACTGAGCGACTTCACTTTCACTTTTTACTTTCATGCTGGAGAAGGAAATGGCAACCCACTCCAGTGTTCTTGCCTAGAGAATCCCAGGGATGGGGGAGCCTGGTGGGCTGCCGTCATGGGGTCGCACAGAGTCGGACACGACTGAAGCGACTTAGCAGCAGTAGCAGCAGCAGCTCACTTCCCTCCACTTCAATCCTACCTAGTGGTAGAATATTACCAAAGCCTCCCACCTGGTTTCTCCATTTGCAGCTTCTTACCTGTTAGGTCCCTTCTCCAGTTAGACCTAGTTCTCAGTCGCTCAGTCATGACTAACTCTTTGCTGCCCCATAGCCCGCCAGGCTCCTCTGCCCATGGAATTTTCTAGGCAAGAATACTGGAGTAGGTTGCTATTGCTGACTCCAGGGGAATCTTCCTGACCCAGGGACTGAACCCATGTCTCTTGGATCTCCTGCACTGGTGGGCCGATTCTTTACTACACTGCCTGGGAAGCCCAGTTAGACCCAGTATGCTTTAAAAGCAGTATCAGATCAGGTCATTCTTTTACTTAAAGACTCTTAATTGGTTTCCCTTTGTACTGAGAACAACTCCACAGTTTGACCCCTCCCATGTTCAGTGCCCAGGTTTCTTCCTCCTCACTCTCTTGTCCCTTCTCTGTACTCCAGCCACCCTGGCCTTGTTTCAAGTCCCCCAGTATGGTAAGGGGATTTCTACATCCTGGCCTCTGCACACAATGCCCCTCTTCGTGGGCCCCTCTTCTGCTCACCCTTCACATACTGCCTCCCCCAAATATTTTCAGGCTCAGCTTAAATTTTACCTTTAGCAGATGACTTTCCACAGTATACCAGCTACAGAAGGTTACACTTCTGACTCATACTGCAACCTGGAATTTTCTTCCCAACACTTACACAGAAACACATACACGCACGCATGCACACACACATACATGCACACATTCTTAGGTACTTTCTGATGGTCTCACTAGATTGCAAGGAGCATTGTTGTCTACTGTAGATCCTGTACCTTACACAGTACTTAGATCTGCATAAGAAAAATAATGAATACATTCAGTGAATAAGCAAGCAAACTTAAGACACAGGAATTGTCTGTCAGTGGGGAATCTGAAGTTAAGTATCTTGGGTCCTGAGTAAGCTTAGCAATGTCATGTGGAGGTTGACTATGGCAGTTTGTTTTGGAGTCAAAGTTATCTGGGTTCATACTGTAGCTCCACCACTTACTAGCAGTGTTACCTTTGGCAAATTAACCTCTGAATTCTCTTTCTTAATATGTGAAGTGGAGGTAATATCTTTTTATAAGATTCTTGTAAGGATATATAATCATGTGTTCAAGGTAATTGGCATGAATGACAACAACATTTATTTAATACTTCTTCATGCCAGGCCCTAGGCTAAGATCTTTGGCCGTCTCACTTGCTCTCTATCAGTCCTGCAAGATACAAACCATTGTTCTCATTTTACATATAAGGAGCTTGGAAAAGGATAAATTTAAGGTCACATAGCCAGTAAGTGGCAAGATTGGTATGAACTTAAAACTTTTAATTACAAAATCTAATCTTACAAGCTCTAAGCCTATACTTCCAAATAGAAGTAAGTAGCTATTGTTTATGAAGTTAGTGTAGTATTTATTATGTAAGTGGATAAAAGTAATCTCTAAAATATCAAGGTAACATGTGACTCCTAAAAGAGACAATGTTGCCTTTGTTTTGGTTTCTTCCTCTAGGCATGAGGTCCAACTGAACTCTGTACCCTTTCCTTCCAATATTGTTCAGATTGTTCTACTATCTGTAGCTTTTGGTGAACTACTCTCTTGCTTGTTGCATCTTCTCTGGGTCATGGTGGATTGTTTTTTTCTTGAGGTTTATAATTTTTTTCTGTAAAATCATCTTCTATGGGTGTTGTTTCATTTTGGGAACTTTCCATGGGCATTGAGCTATGGAAGGGTCCTCACCAAAGAGATTTCCATTTGCTTCTGCCTGGAGTCTATGTATTAAGCAAGGTAGACCGTTTTTTAGTTTGAGGTGTCTTTAAAACAGAGGTAATGCCTGGGCTTCTGGTTTTGACTTCTGATTGAAATCTTTCTGCCCACCTTCCTCCGTGTGTCTTTGTAACAGAGGTAATGCCTGGGCTTCTGGTTTTGACTTCTGATTGAGATCTTTCTGCCCACCTTCCTCCGTCCCAACAAGCTCAGTAAAATAGCAGTTTTCCTTGCAGTTTTCTCTGGGTTAATGGTCAAAATTTTTGTAGTCTCATTTTCAGAAATGAGCCAGATCTTTGAGGCTGTTGAATTTTTTTTCAGGGTTTTAGACTGGTTTCCCTTAAAAAAAAAAAACAAAAAAACAGGCCAATGGCTACTTATTTTCTCCACATACATATGTTAGAACCTCTGCCCCACCACCCCCACTACCACCTCAGTTCCTATCTGAAACCCTATTGGCATCACCCTCTGCTTATTGTAATGGCTTTCCCATCACTCATTGTTTCTTCAACCTAGATCCTACTCTTATTTCTTTCGAGGTAGCTGTGTATTTGATTTTTTGGACATGTTTTATTTTATTCAGAATTTTCATGCGTCTATTGCAAGAGCTGAGGTTGATTACATCATCTCAGTCCATCATGTTTCCAGAGGTCCAAAAGCACAGAAGCTGAAGTGAATAATTTCTTGTATGTGGATGAAATATTTTATGTAAAGGGATAGGGAAAATTGTTCTGTGTTAAGTTGCTTCAGTTGTGTCTGACTCTTTGTGACCCTATGGACTGTAGCCCACCAGGCTCTTCTGTCCCCGGGATTCTCCAGGCAAGAACACTGGAGTGGATTGATGTGTTCTCCTCCAGGGGAGCTTCCCAATCCAGGGAACAAACCTGCATCTCTAAAGTCTCCTGAATTGGCAAGATTACATGGATAGAAATGTCGAGTGGAGCTGCAAAAGCCGTGCAAAGGGATGGGCTTTATTCTGTAGACCATGGGGAGTCAAAGAAGACTTTCGAATAAGGGCATAGTATAATAAATTCTATCTTCTTAACAAACTAACCTAATAGTACCATAAAGAATGAATGAAAAACTGAGAAATCAGTGACATGGAAACAAATTAGAATGCCGTTGGAAATGCCTAAGGCAAAGGTAGTTGAGTGACTGGCTCAAGCTTTGGAAACAGAAGGGAAAGGACAGACCCAAGAGAAAAGGAAAAGATACACTTTGCAGCACTTGGAGACTTATTGCATAGGAGAGAAAAGGGAGAGGGAATCACTGATAACTCTTGGGCTTCTGGTCTGAATGATTAGAAGGATATTTGCTTAGATTTATAATATGTTCTTAGACAGGTAGGTTATTACTGATAACAGGAAGGACATTGCCCCATTCCCATGCTGTAAATACCCCAATTTATGGTGGCATCTAGGAGAACCAAAGATTGTGGCATGACTGGGTAAGTAGACACTGTAATGGGCTGGTAGATTGACAGTAGTCCTGTTTAGAGGATTATATTAAATGTAGCTAAATTAGGTAGAGGTAGTCTAATGTGAATTCCATATGTAAACTGTTAGGAAGTGGGATTTGATTCCTTTAGCTCTATAACCGCATCCTCTGGTTTCCCAATTTTTTATAGGGTAGAAGGATAGTGGATTTCAAAGGTGAGTTGTTTTCTTCTTTTCTCTGTCTGGGAATGAAATATTTGGTCTATAGGTAAAGAGAAGTAAAATTAAATGAAACCATCCAAAGTGACTGAAAAA
The DNA here is from genome assembly GCA_006410935.1 of Redunca redunca. NCBI lineage: Eukaryota > Metazoa > Chordata > Mammalia > Artiodactyla > Bovidae > Redunca > Redunca redunca. The sequence goes on along the minus strand of SJYQ01002795.1, from coordinate 309,422 downwards.
AAAAAAAAACCTGCTCTATGTTAGCAGTTTATAAACATTTTGTGCTGACAAAGCTTGGCAAGTCTGGACAGAAATTCTTGCACAAATATGATTATAAGGCTTCCTTCACTGCAGCAAGAACTAGCTCAGCAAAGGGACTCAAAAGAATAACCTTTTATAATTTATCCTTTTCCTTTTTCTTTTAAGCAGAGATGCTTGGTAGGAAATACACAGAGATTCACTGTATAGTACCAGTGCAAACCCATAGGATTTCTTTGTTTTACAGAACTGCTTCTGCATTCTAGAGATGGGGGAGGGGCGAAGCTTCAGTCAAGCTCATTGAAACTTCATCAGAAATTATCTCCACCAACCAAGACTCTTTACCTGCTTCCCTCAGTTTTTTCTTCTACCTGCTTTTATTTCCTTAGGGTTGAAACCTGTAAACTCCAGTAAGCATTCAGAGATTTGACTTTTTGACTTGAAAAGGATGATTACAAGCCAGTATCTGTGTTTTCAAAGACCAGGTCTCCAGTTTAGCCCTGTGTTCGAGGGCGGTCTCAGCTGCATTGCACAGCACTGTGGGAAGCTTTAGGGTCAAACAGAATGGCATTTTAAGTTGAGAAAGCTTTGAAGATCAAGATTTTTTTTAAAAAAACAATCCTACTGAGAGTCAACCATTTATGAATTGTGCTCAGAGAACGCTGAACTGGGAGTCAGGAGAGCTAGATTCTGGTCGTCTTTCTGCCACTACCCATTGTTGTGACCTTAAGTAAGACCCTTAACCTCTCGGGGCCTCCGTTTCTTACATTTGTAAAATGAGGGCGACAGAATAGATTAGTGGGTCCCAGACGCTGTTCATTGATGAGACACTTTCAAACCCCTGAAAACTTTGAAATCTTTCCAGGCAGAACTCTGAGATTTTGATTTGTAAGCCTGGGGTGTATGTCAGGAATCTTTCCTTTGTGAAGTTCCCTTGGTGATTTAGATATGCAGCTAAGATTGGAAACCAAGTGATTTTTATTTTGTTTTATTCTAAAAGTTATTTTGAAAAAACCCTCAAAGTTCCTGAGGAGCATAAGGAGTTCCCTTGTAGTCTTCACCTAGACTTACCAATTGTTCACATCGTCACACACATGTTCTGGGTGTGCACATACATGCTGTTTTATTATTCATGTTTTTTCTAAACCATTTGAGAGTAAATTCTAGACATCGTGATACTTAACATCAAAATACTTTAGCATTCATCTTCTTAGAACAAGCACATTCTTTTATTATCATGACACAAATATCAAATTCAGGAAATTTAACATTGATTCAGTTATCTAGTATATGATGTTTTCAAAGTTTACTGATTTTTCCCTGTATTCTCTATATCTAGTTGAATTTTTTAAATCTATACTGACGTATAGTTGATTCACAATGTTAATTTCTGCTTTACTGCAAAGTGATATATATATATATTCATTCATCTTTTCTATTATGATTTATCACAGGATAGTGAATATAATTCCTTGTGCTTTAGAGTAGGAACTTGTTGTTTATCCATCCTGTATATCTAGTTGATTTTTAAATACATTTAAATTTTTTGAAATCATCACATAACATAAAGAAAAACAGAAAGTACAGTACAAAGAATTTTATTCCTGAACTGTTTAAAGGTAAGATGCCATGCCACATTCTCTCAATACTCCAGTGTGTATTTCCAACAAAGACTATCTTGTATGTAACCACAGAATAATAATCAAATGGAAGAAGTTAATATTTATGCACTATTATCTAGCCCTCAGTTTTGCAAATTATCTCAATTATATCTTTGATAGAAAATATCCAGCTCAGAGTCATGTGTTACACTGAGTTGTCATATCTCTTTAGTCTCTCCTACTGTGAAGCAGTTCTCTGATTTCCTTGACTTTTATGACTTTGATATTTTTAAAGATTGCAGGCCGTTTATTTTGTAGAATGCCCTTCAATATGGGTTTGTTTGTTACTTTGTGATTCAGATTATGCATGTTTCAGGGATATTGCAGGTATGATTCTGTCCCCTTTCAGTGCATCTTGGTGGCACACAATTTTGACATATCTTAATACTGAGAATCTTCACTTGGATTATTTGATAAAGGTGGCAATTTCCACTGCAAAATTACTTTCTCCCTTCATAATTAATGACTGTTTTTAGGAGAGCTACTTTGAAACTAAATGTCTCATTCATCATCAGACATTTAATTTATTCATTCATGGATTTATAGTTTCCTATTATACTCAATGAGTGATAATCCATCACCATCGTTATTTTGGTAAGTTTTCCTGATTTGGCAGTAGAAGCTGCTTCACACTTTGACATATATCCCTGTCGTGCTTTGAGTACTTCCTGGTTCTTTGCTCTAAACAGATCTTCCAGGATCATCTTAACATTTCTTCTCCCCAGACCTGGATTCAGATTGTTCTTCAAGCAGCCCTGCTTCTGTTCCCTGGGGGATGGTATTCAGGAGCCCAGATATGGGCAATGAGTGTGCTCACTGCTCTTGTCATATTGATGCTACTAGTCATAGGGAAAATGTGTATCTGTGGGTGTGTATACTCACATGTGTATATGTATACACACACACATATGGGCTTCCCTTAGGGGCTTCCCTGGTGGTTCAGATGGTAAAGAATCTGCCTACAATGCAGGATCCACAGGTTTGATCCTTGGGTTCAGTAGATCCGCTGGAGATGGAAATGACAACTCACTCCAGTATTCTTGCCTGGAAGACCCCGTGAACAGAGGAGCCTGTTGGGCTACAGTCCATGGCATCACAAAGAGTTGAACACAACTTAGTGACTAAACAACAACAATGTGTATAAATATATCTACACATGTATGTGTGTACCTGATACACACACATACACAAGACCAGTTCACCAACATCCCACACACATATTCAGCTATTTATGGGTCTCTATCTGAACTGATGCTTTTGAACTGTGGTGTTGGAGAAGACTCTTGAAAGTCCCTTGGCCTGCAAAGAGATCCAACCAGTCCATCCTAAAGGAGATCAGTCCTGGGTGTTCTTTGGAAGGAATGATGCTAAAGCTGAAACTCCAGTACTTTGGCCACCTCATGCGAAGAGCTGACTCTTTGGAAAAGACTCTGATGCTGGGAGGGATTGGGGGCAGGAGGAGAAGGGGACGACCGAGGATGAGATGGCTGGATGGCATCACTGACTCGATGGACGTGAGTCTGAGTGAACTCTGGGAGTTGGTGACGGACAGGAGGCCTGGCGTGCTGTGATTCATGGGGTCACAAAGAGTCGGACACGACTGAGCAACTGAACTGAACTGATCTGTCCATCTATTGAATAATACAAGTTTATACCATGCCGCCAATTCTTACTCAATACAACAATATCACAGGGCCATTCTACTTGACTTGCTTTCTGTGTTTGTAACCTGCTTCGTCAGGAGTGAGAAACCTACACCCACTCTCCTCATCTGTTTATTCTTTGCTCTTTCCCTGTAACGCTGATTTACTGTCGCCGCTGTCCTTTTCTCTCCTACATTGAAAGCCTCCTCCCCTGCTTGGGCTCCAGCACCTCACGCCACATTTCTCCCCCCACTGCCCCATCCCAAGGAAGTCCTTGTACCCTGCTCACATCTGACACCTGTCCCAGGCTGTCCCTCTCTGGATCCTTCCTCTCCTCGCTGAGGTGGTTCAGATGCTCCTCATGGGTGGGGTCATCTCCCAATGTGGACTCTGTCTACACTTCTCAGGCTCTTCCTCACCACCCAGCCAATCTTCCCACTTCTTAGCTCTAACGCTCCAAATGGACTGCCCCAATGTGGGGGAACCTTCTGGCTCTGGTCAGGCTCTGACAACCCCTCCCGGGGCCCTGGGGGCTACTCCTACCCTGATATAGGTGCCTGCTTGTTCTGCCCCAGAAGGAAAAAGTGCCCCCTTTCTGCTCCTTGTAGTATGACAATGAAGAAGGTTAACGAGGTAGGACTGAGGATGGGGAGAGCATTAAATAAATGCTGTTTAAAAAATGAATCATAAAATGTCAAATGATCTGGAGAAATAATAATTTCTTAGATTCACAGACTTGGAGAATAAACTTATGGTTATCAATGGGGATGTAGTGGGGATAGTTAGGGAGTTTGGGAGTGACATGTATACATTGCTGTATTTAAACTGGATAGCCAACAAGGACCTATTGTTTACAGCACAGGAAACTCTGCTTAATATTATGTAAAAACCTAAATGGGAAAAGAATTTGTAAAGGAATAGATACAGGTTTATATAACTGAGTCACTTTGTTGTACACCTGAAACGAATACATTGTTAATCAACTATACTCCAATATAAAATAAAAAGTTTAAAAAATGAAAAAGCAAAATTCTGTATGTGTTGAATAGCCAGTGCTGATGGACAAAATTTCATTATACTTGAGCAGTATTTCTAACTTCATCATAACTTTGAAAAGTTGACTCTGATTTAGGATTATAGATACAGAAAACATAGCCATGTGGTGGTGCTGGAAATTCTTATTTGGAGCAGGAGATATTTCACAATACCAGATTTCTTTAAGGAGGACTTACAGTTTGAAAATTATGAACTACTTATGCTGACAAAAAGAACTCTCCTTACCTCTCAAGGTTTCACTGTCAAAAATGCCTTCAGTGGTAAAGTAATGGATTTTTGTTAAGAACAGGAAGAAACTGTGACCTTAAGAAGTGTAACTTATTGGAATGAGTAACCATGGAATGTGAAGATCTCCTATGGAGATTTTTGAGAAGAGATAGAACTTGGGGGATAAACTGGAGGCCTAAGGAATCCTCTGGCATTTTGTACCACTTAAGTCAACGCCAGTTTGGTGCTTGTAAATAAAAAGATTGTTTAATTAAAAAATTTTTTTAAAATTGAAGTTTGATTAATTTACAGTGTTGTTAGTCTCTGGCATACAACAAAGTGATTCAGCTATTTTTTTGTGTGTGTTTTTTTCTATTACAGTTTATTACAAGATATTGAATGTAGTTCCCTGTGCTATATAGTAGGTGCTTGTTTATTTTATAGTAAAATAAATATGGATACAGTAGTTCGTATCTGTTAATCCCAAAGTTCTAATTTCCTTGCCCCACTTCCCTCTGGGTAACTGTAAGTTTCTTCCCTAGGTCTATGAGTTTGTTTCTATTATGTAAATAAGTGCATTTGCATATTTTTTAAGATTCCACATATAAGTGATATCATATATTTGTCTTTTTCTGACTTCACTTATATGATAACTTCTAGGTCCATGTTGCTGCAAATGACATAACTTCATTCCTTTTTATGGTTTCGGAGAAGGCGATGGCACCCCACTCCAGTACTCTTGCCTGGAAAATCCCATGGACAGAGCCTGGTAGGCTGCGGTCCATGGGGTCGTGAAGAGTCGGACATGACTGAGCGACTTCCCTTTCACTTTTCACTTTCATGCATTGGAGAAGGAAATGGCAACCCACTCCAGTGTTCTTGCTTGGAGAATCCCAGGGACGGGGGAGCCTGATGGGCTGCTGTCTCTGGGGTCACACAGAGTTGGACATGACTGAAGTGACTTAGCAGTAGCAGTGTTCCCTTTTATAAATATACTACATCTTCTTTATACAGTTATCTATTGATGGACATTTAGTTTGCTTCCATATCTTCGCTATTGAAAATAGTGTTGCTGTGACCATTGGGGTGCATGCATGTTTTTGAATTATAGTTTCTTCTGGATATATGCCAAGGAGTGGGTTTGCTGGATGAGGAGATGGTTTTTTAATTGCTGCATGCCTCGTGTATGTTATCCATTAGATTATTTGCTGTATAGATAAGTGATAGACTTTGATAAAGCCAATAATTATAAAATCATAGTTAAATAGTTGTAAGCTATCTGTTCGTTAAGGCATGATATTTTGTCAGTTGTGGCATTGTCGAATGAATCAAAATGAATGTTTTGATTATAAAGAATTTCTGAGAACTTTGCCTTGATTTCAGTTACTGGGCCCGGAGCTGCCATTTGTGGTCTCATGGCTTGTGCCCTGGACAATTCCTGGGGCACTGCTCACGCAGACTGTGATGTGAAAAGTGGCCCTGGAGGTGTGTAGGGAAGCTTCACCGGAAGGGCTGCATAATGTGCCATCACTCATCTGCTTCTCTCCTACTTCATCAGAGAAAAAGGACTTGGAGCCAGGAAAGGGAGAGAAATTATTGACATTGGCTGTACATTGAGCCTGTCAACAAGCTCCTTTTCTGGTCTAGAGTCCAAGTCCAGAGCCCTTGGAGTACACATTCCCCCTGAGTAAGTGCGTGGACACTCTGGCATTTAAACAGTTTAAATTGCAGGAATTTTGTGTGTCAGAGAGAGGAATTAGAAAGGAAGTGGCTCTTTGCTGTGTAATTATATTTTACTGAATTAGCAGAGTAGCATGACCTTCAGGCTGGTCTGTGGGTTGCCAGGAGAATTACCTGCCCTGCTGATGCAGCATCATAGAACTCCGGGGAGTCCATTTTGAACGTGTAAAGAGAGACAACTGAGCATTGTAGAACTGATGCTTTTGAACTGTGGTGCTGGAGAAGACTCTTGAGAGGTCCTGGGATGGCAAGGAGATCAAACCAGTCAATCCTAAAGGGAGGACTGATGCTGAATCTCTAATACTTTGGCCACCTGATGTGAAGAGCCAACTCATTGGAAAAGACCGTGATACTGGGAACGATTGAGGGCAGGAGAAGTGGGTGACACAGGGTAAGATGGTTGGATGGCATCATTGACTCAATGGACATGAATCTGAGCAAACTCTGGGAGATATTGGAGGTCTGGGAAGCCTGGTGTGCTGCAGTCCATGGGGTCACAAAGAGAGTCAGACATGGCTTAGCCACTGAACAACAAGAAGGAACTCTGCGAGATTAAATCCCTTTTCCCATTAACAGAAAAGGGAACACTTGCTATATAGCCAGTCTTAACCAGAAGAGGGATTTGAAACATTTGGCAAGATCATATCTGAAACAAGGGCTGAGTGAGTCTTGCTCGGTTGAGGCCATAGCTAGCCATAGGCCGTGGCCCCCTGAGCCATGCACAAGGGCTATTTCAAAGACCCCTTTTTAGCTGGACTATTTCAAATGGCTTTCTTCACTCTGATGCATTTTCAACATTAAGAGGATTAAGTAATTAACATGCTGATCTGTTTGTGACAAATGGATATTGATAGTATGACAGAGATAATAGTCAGCGGTTTTTGATGCTAATGATCACGGACCATGTGTTGCTCTGGAGCTCTCTCTGTGCATTTTCTCATGTATTTCTCTTGTCTGCTCTCCAAGATAGTTCATCATATCATCAATGTTGAAATTGCAAGATAAGAGACCTTCAGATAAATCTTGGATCCACCTTCTGGATAACAATAAATGAAAGAAATTCCTTACCCAGAAGAGTAAAGAAGGAAGACTTGCCTGGTTCCTCTGCACCGGTGGAGGGAGGGTAGCTCCCGTCAGGAGCATGGAATGCCCTCTCTGGCAGAACTTTACCTCTGTTTAGTCCAGAAACAATTGTAAGATAGCTCCTTATTTCAGAAAGGTTAAAATGTGAAAACTTTTATCTCCCAGTGAAAACATGGTATGTTTTTTTAATCAGCTTCATTTTATAGATTAAGAAAATGAGGCAGAGAAGTGAAACTATTAATACGTGTCCAAATTTATTCAAGTGGGAGAACTGGGATATGGATCTTGAACTCTTGACCTTTGAACTTGACCCCTTCCAGAGGATTATATCAGTCCAGAATAGAAATAACTCGAGTGAGGAAAATGGTTATGTACATTAGGTATGTCAGGGAGGAAACTTCTATAAGAGTAGAAAATCTGAGTGGATTTTTTAGGTATGAGAAAAAAAAATAAGAATGTCTAAAACTCCGCATCCTGTGTTTGGCCCTTCTCATCATGCTTTTGCCAGAAACATTTTCAAATATTCTAGAATCATATTTTTCCTGAAAAGGAGGACTTTTTCTCTGATGCTCTTGTGGCTGTTTACTTAGAAGTTAAAGCACATTAGAGAGGAATAGTTTCCTTCACCTTTCTTTATCCCTGTTTAGCAAAGGACATGTCATCTATTTCTTAGACTGAAAATATTTTCTCTAATGTCTACTGCAACCATGTAAAGAAAATACTTCATTCTCAACACACATAGCTAGATGACATGGCATGGATTTTTCTCAGAAAAAATATTTGAAATTAATATAAAGAATGGTGGTTTTCAAAGATGAACTTTTATCTCCTCAAGGTGTTTTCCTAGGTCCAAATTTTATTTCCTTTTGTTTATTTATTACTTCATTGTTGAATTGAAAAGTAATACAAGGATATCACTTGTGGCTTGCTTTGGCATGTTCTCATATTAGTATTTAAATAGCATTTTCAATATAATAATATGGTTATGGAATCACGTGATGAAATTGGTCCCTATAAAGATTGAGAAGCTTCTCAGTCATTCAGATTAATGGGATTATTGCTTCAGTTTAGATAAACAGAATTAATTAACTCCTGCTGAGTGGGAGCAATTTCTGTAGTTCTCTTTTTAAACTCTTCAGGAGAGTGAGTCATGGTTTCATACATTTGTGTTATTAGACTTTTCATTACTTTATATTTTTGCATTTACTTTATCCATAGTTATTTTTTTCCAAAATGGGGAGGCATGTTAGTGGGTCTTGCATGTTTCCTAAAAATCTCTCTAATTTGGGGCATTAAAAACTATTAATTGATCTTTGTTTTCTTATTTCCACAAAGTCAAGTGCTTTCTCAGCTGGCCATAGGATACATAAGGTGCCATTCTTGGTCTGAAATATTGTACATTCTAGGGTTGAGACATATGTACAAACTCACTGTAAGTGTGATATGCTGTAAAATAGGGTTTGTATAAAGTTACTGTTTGCAGGACAGAAAATAAGCTGCAGTTCAGGGAGGGTTGAAGGAGAGGTTATTTGAACAAGGAACAGGGCCATCACAGATGAACAGACAATTAGCAAGTAGAATGGAGGACACGATCGTATAAAACTAGTGTGCCTTCACTGTGGTGCAGCCCGTGGGGGTGCAGCATGTGCTTGGGGTAGGGCGCTGTGGATGGTAAAGCCTCCTGGTGAGTCTTCAAGGCAGCTGGGATCACATTAGCGGGAGTTTCATATCTGATACCAAATATGATAGCAATGGTCATCTCAGGAAACCTTTCCAGCCTTTTGGGCACCATTTTCATTTTTATGTGCCTTATCTCAGATTTGTGAGCTTTTATGTTTGCACTGGTGTTCCTGCTTTGTGATAGGAAAAGCACAGAGAGAGGAATTTTCTAGTGAAGGGTTTGTCCTAGGGCCAGCTGGGGTGGGCATATCTCATTAAGTTCAGGTTTTGAAAGCACACACATGGTTTAATAGTTAGGAAATGTGCCCAGGGACTTGAAGGACTCAAACACTGAGGAATGGATGTTTGAGTTTTCTGTCTGTGCTCCCAGGACATTTGCTGTGCTCGAAATGGTGAAAAAAAAATGATGAGGGATGCCAGCTGAACCCTCTGATTCGGGATGTCATCCTGGGGAAGGTCTAGGGAGTGTAATGAGGCGAACCATCAAGTTGCTATAGTCTGAAAAGGTTAAAGAAGCTTCAGGGATCACTATTTGTACTTCTTCAGTACTGGAATGTCTTGCCAATAATAAGCAATGTGCAATCTGCAGACATAGAAGCAACTAGTCCTCTGCATTTGTGAAAGGCTGCCCAGCTCAGAATGAATGGCAAAGTCTGTGAATTCTTTTCGTTTGAGGTTGAACTGAGTCACAAAGACTCAAGCCAGTAGTGAGTGAATCTTGTCAGTCTGTCAGCAACATTTATGAAGTTCTCACCATTCACACGCCATATAGTTAGGCTTAAACAAGCTCTCAAAATTTTAGAATACATACCCTATGATGTCAGTGAGCAGCTTTGATTTACTAACCCAACCAAACTCTACTCTGTTTTTGTGGAGGTTTATGTTTGGGATAGACTACAAATTCCACAAACAAAGGTTTGACTTGCACAAAGCAAGGAAACTACAAGGGGAGGTGATCTCGTGTCATCCTACCAAGAAGCTTTGTTCAAGATGTTGAAATGGTTCTGCATTTCATCTGTGATTTTGGTGCTCTTCACATTCCATTTGTAATATACTAGTCAACACCTGTTCTGTGTCAGGCACTGCCTTCTGCACTGGAGCTCTAAGCTATAATAGCTTGTTTGAAAATAACTGTCTCTCCAGAATTTGACCTTCTGTGTGGTCTACTCTAGACAGAGTGGTAAATGACACCCTAGGACTCTTCCCATCAGGAAAAACACAGAAGAAATATCTCCAGCATGTCTTCCACCCAGTCCTTCCAGGGCAGTCTCATAGGACATGGCAGAATCAGAATCCTATGAGTGTGTGAGCTAGATGGGCATGTAAAACACCCTCCCTGGTGGTTCTGATTTCCTCCCTGGCCAGATTCCTTGCCTGAGTAAGAACTTCTGCTTCTCAATAGTATAGACTATTAAAAAATAATGGAAGAAGACAATTGAGGTGATAAAAACAAACTAACACTTCATAAAGTGGACAATCTCCATCCGGAGAGTATAGCAAAATGGGGCAGAAGACAGGACAGAAAGGTTTCTTAGGATAAAGAATGAAGAACAAGAAGAGAACAATAGAAAATGTCTAATTGGTTGGAGCCATACAGTCAACTTTGCTCTGGGTAAGAAGGAATAAGCAAGTAGGTACACAGCCTAGGGCTGGCTTGATGTTTGATGATTGGCTGACAGAATATCCTACATTTCTGGCCAAGCAGAATATTTACGGGGACAGGAAGTTAGCTATGTTTAGGTTTGTTGACAAAAGTCCCCCAGGTGGGAATTGCTCCATCTTGGGCTTAGGGAGTGATTCCGACAATATGAATCACTTTGGGATCTTGTTAAAATGGAGATTTAGATTTTGTAGGTCTGGATAAGTGTGGACGTTTGCATTTCTTCAAGGTGATGCTGGGGCTTCTATTGTAGCTCAGTTGGTAAAGAATCTGCCTGCAATGCAGGAGACCCAGGTTCAATCCCTGGGTTGGGAAGATCCCCTGGAGGAGGAAATGGCCACCAACTCCAGTATTCTTGCCTGGAGAATCCCATGGACAGAGGAGCCTGGCAGAATACAATCCATCAGGCACGACTTAGCGACTAAACCACCAAGATGATGCTGATGGTTCTGACTGCAGACCACACTCAAGAGCTTCTGCTGCATGAAAATATCCTTAGACAAACACTTGATATACACCACTTTATATCTATATCTTTAAAGAGAACTTTAAACCAGTTCTCTTTCAAGGGCTATTGGTTTTCATTGATAAGATATCATGTGGTAAAAGAAACAAGGGAAATATATCATGGCAAGGTAGAAAGACAGAGTTTCAGAAATATGGTACAAAACTCAGTTTTCTGAGGAGATGAATCTTGAGGAGGAAACCACATGAAAAAGGGAAGTAATAGGCCGAGTCAATACTGAAGTGTGAATGTGATGTAGCATGTGGCCTGGAGATGAGAGTGGATAAGCAGTATTTTTCACTCTGGGAATGTGAATTATCTTTCAGATCAGCCAGTTTCATTGCTTTCCTGGGTTTCTGGTTTACATGACTTACTGAAAGGGGAGGGTAGTACTTGAAAGCTTTTAAAAGGTGACAGAAATCACGAGAGTTGCAAAGTATTTTCTAATGTTTGTGCTCCTCATCAAGGTGACTATTTGATTCACCCATCACAAGTTGACACCCTTGAGGGGAGGGGGTGGGGGAGAGTTTTTGCAGACATTATGTCTCCTAAAGATTTTTTAAAAAGGATTTTCCTTTTGGGAATGTGAGGCCTGATTGTAAATAAACCCGTGTTACATTCACATCAGCAGTCCTGGATTAGTGAAGAGCTTCACTTGTGTGCGCCAAAACACAGTTTTTTCAAAAATGGCTGAAACTATGTCATCAGCAATTTGGAGTTTTGACAGAAAACTACACAGAAATCAGGACCCATTTCTCTTTGTCTTGCACCCTGTATTCAACTAAACGTGACTCTCATAATGAAGTGTTTATGTATCTTCTCAGTATTTCCAGATTGTTACTATGCTTGCACTTAGTACTCTAGACGTATTTTGCTCTTTCTCATAAATTCCTTTTTAAAAATATTTTTCATCAAAGATCAATACTTCTAGTTCCCATGATTCTTTTTTTTTCTTAGAAGTTATAGCAGTCACTTCTCATGAAAATGAAGTACAAAGAAACTTTAATACTGTTTGAATGAAATCTGGAACTGACTAAAAATGTCCTTGTACAATGATTTCAACTTGTCTGACTATAACACCAGTGTCTACTGAGAGTTGGTTCTTTTAGAATAGACTATAAACTCAACTCCCCAAAGACATGTGAGAAAGGTCTCAAACCAGTGCTGCTTTAAAATATAGATCACATCTTGTAGTTGTGTTGCTATACCTTTTAAAAATATCTTGTTAGGAGTAGACATCAGTGAATACCAGAAAATGGAATAACAAAGAAGTTAAAATACTCTTCAGATAGCCAGGGCAAACATGTCATTGAAAAAAATCTCAGTAGAGAACACTTGTCTAAAAAATATACTATTCTCTGATTCTTCCACTTTTCAGAAGGGTAAGAACCTGTTGCTATAAATCAATGCAATATATATCATTATTTCACTCAACTGTGGTGTTTCCCAAAGTGTATATTACTTACAGAGGACATTTATTAAAAATGCAGATTCCTGGGCCTGACCTTGGATCCTCTGAATGAGACTCATTGAATTTTGCTTCTTTGTTCAGTTCAGTGCAGTTGCTCAGTCATGTCTGACTCTTTGTGACCCCATGAATCGCAGCATGCCAGGCCTCCCTGTCCATTACCAACTCCCAGAATTCACTCAGACTCACGTCCATTGAGTCAGTGATGCCATCCAGCCATCTCATCCTCTTTGTCCCCTTCTCATCCTGCCCCCAATCCCTCCCAGCATCAGAGCCTTTTCCAATGAGTCAACTCTTCTCATGAGGTGGCCAAAGTATTGGAGTTTCAGCTTTAGCATCATTCCTTCCAAAGAAATTCCAGGGCTGATCTCCTTGCAGTCCAGGGGACTCTCAAGAGTCTTCTCCAACACCACAGTCCAAAAGCATCAATTCTTCGGCGCTCAGCCTTCTTCACAGTCCAACTCTCACATCCATACATGACCACAGGAAAAACCATAGCCTTGACTAGATGGACCTTAGTTGCTTCTTTGTTAGGCATCCCTAATTAAGTATTATGCAGTTGAAGTTTGAAAACTACTAGGAAATTTTAAATGAATATTATTTTTATTTTTTGTGATAATGTGAAGAGATTTTAAAAAATTTTAATTGTATATTGGGGTATAGTTGATTTACAATGTTATGTTAGTTTCAGATGTACAGCAAAGTGATTTAGTTATACATATGTGTATGTGTGTGCTAAGTCGCTTCAGTTGTGTCCAACTCTTTGAAACCCCATGGGCTGTAGCCTGCCAGACTCCTCTTCCATGGGATTGTCCAGGCAGAGATACTGGAGTTGTTGACCATTTCGTCCTCCAGGGGATCTTCCCGACCCAGGGATCGAACCTGTGTCCTCTTATGTCTCCTGAATTGACAGGTGGGTTCTTCACCACTAGCACCACCTGGGAAGTCCAGTTATATGTACACATACGTCTATTCTTTTTCAGATTCTTTTCCCAGTTAGGTTATTACAGAGTATTGAGTAGAGTTACTTGTGCTATACACTAGTTGCTTGTTGATTAGCGATTTTATATGTAGTGAAAACTACTAGCAAATTAAGTTGAAAGGGGAAGTCTGCTGGAAGCTTTCCCTGGGATTAGTAAAGAAACTCTTTCAAGAATGGTAGGTAAAAATGAGTTTAAGGTGTTATCTATCCTTCCCACTCTTAATTCCCAGAAACATTTTCCCGTCAGGTATCACAGGTAGTTTGGCATCTAAATGTATCAGTTAGTTAAGAAAGTAAATAAAAGTGCTGAAACTTCTTTTCATGCTTTAGTTATAACTGACTTAATTAGAGCTCATAAACATCCCAAGGATCTGAAGATTTTTCAATATTTGTAAGTATAGAAGTGGTGAAAAACCAAATGAGTAAACTAACCTGTCTTCCTTTTAAACTAAAAAGAAGGATCTAGATTTAGGAAAAGAATAGATGCCATTAAAAAAAATTAGTAAAATAACTTTCTTTGTGCCTAGGTGTTAGTATTTATTCAAGTATTGGTTTCTTTTGAATCTTAGATTCTGAAAAAAGTGGAATTTAGTTAAATAATCCTTTCATTTTAATGAAGGTGTATATATATATTTTTATAATATTTATTAAATTAGGTTTCAAAGTTTTACTTATCTGTTTTTCAGCTGTAAAACTATTTAAAGGCACTATCTCACATGGAAACTCAGTAGGCAAAATAGATAAGAATAAAGCTTCCTTGTATTTGGGGGTGGTGTGTGCAAAGCCTACTCACTCAGTTCCCATTTTATTCTCCCAGAGTAAGGGTCAGCAACTTTTGGCCCATTGGCCAAATCCCACCACATCCTGTCTTTGCAAGTCAAGTTTTATTGACCACAGCCATGCCCATTCCTTTATGTATTGTCTGTGACTGATTTTTGTGCTCCAACACTAGAGTTGAATAGTTGAGACAAATGCTTAGGCAAAATGTCAATAAAATATTTGCTATCTGGCCCTCTGCACAGTTTGCCATTCACTCTTCTAGAAGGTACAGTCCTTGAGATGCCCCTCTCCTTGGTCTTGAGGTGTGCCTCTCAATCCCTGCAGGTCACCTCAGTCCACAATGGATATTTACTAAAGGATGCTTTGGGCTTCCCTGGTGGCTCAGATGGTAAAGACTCTGCCTGCAACGCCGGAGAGCCCAGTTTGATCCCTGGGTCAGAAAGATCCTCTGGAGAAGGAAACGGCTACCCACTCCAGTGTTCTTGCCTGAGAATTCCATGAGAGGACCCTGGTGGACTACAGTCACAGGACCCAGTCAAACAGTAGGATGCGACTGAGTGACTAACACTTTCACTTCACAGTATGCTTTACGATGATGAGGATTATAATGATAATAATTTAGCTGTTCCATACGCCACAAAAAGGTAGAAAAGCTCTCCCTTAGAAGCATGATTCAGCAGCTGCTATAGAACTGGGTTTGTATTTCCTAATACATTGACAGGGAATGATACATTTCCTTAGCAAATATTTTTTTCTCCATGTTGTTTGGGTTTATCTTTTCCCTTGTAAGGTTTATTTTGACACTATTTTTAAATTTTAATTTTATTGCAATCTAGTTGATTTACACTGTTTCAGGTATACAGCATAGTGTTCAGTTATATTGGCTTGGCCAGAAAATTTGTTCAAGTTCTTTCTTAACATCCTATAGAAAAACCTGAATCAACATTTTGGCCAACCCAATACATGTAGTTACTCTATTTCAGATTCTTTTTCGATATAAGTTATTATAGAATATTGAATACTGTTCCCTGTGCTATACAGTAGGTCCTTATTGGTTACCTATTTGATTTATAGTAGTGTATGTATGTTAATCCCAAACTCTTAATTTATGCTCCCCCCAGGTTTTCCCTTTGGTAACCATAAATTTGTTTTTTAGATCTGTGAGTCTGTTTGTTTTGTAAATAAGTTTGTTTACATCTCTTAAAAGTTAGCTTCCACATATGAGTAATATCATATGACACCTGTCTGTCTGACTTCACTTAATGTCTAGGTCCAACTATGTTGCTGCAAATGGCATCATTTCTTTTTTATGGCTGAATAAGAATATTTTGAAACTATTTAAAACAGTATTAATTCTTTCCTTTTTTCTCTGGCCTTTGAGTTGGAGGTGGCTTTCTCTAAACAATGATCAGAGCCATCTGAGTTTTTGAGAGCAGAGTGGTAGATGATTGCTCCCTCTTACATGTCTATTTTTATCTGTTAAGAACAGTAGACAAAAGATGTAAAATGTCTCATCAGTAATAGGTCCTAGTGACAAGAAGTTAAAACCTAGTCAGTTCTATTTTGAAAGACTGATTTAAACCTATTTGAGGGCTTCCCTGATAGCTCAGTTGGTTAAGAGTCTCTCTGCAGTGCAGGAGACTCTGGTTCGATTCCTGGGCCAGGAAGATACCCTGGAGAAGGGATAGACTACCCAATCCAATACTCTTGGTCTTCCCTTGTGGCTCAGCTGGTAAAGAATATGCCTGCAATGTGGCAGACCTGGGTTCGATCCCTGGGTTGGGAAGACCCCCTGGAGAAGGGAAGGGCTTCCCACTCCAGTATTCTGGCCTGGAGAATTCCATGGACTGTATAGTCTGTGGGATTGCAAAGAGTCGGACATGACTGAGCGACTTTCACCATCTAGCCATGCTTCTTTAGTATCTATGAAATATATTTGTTTTATCAGTAGTGTTATATGACTTCTGTGATTCTCTACTTGGTCTTATGTATAAGGGAGTAACCCGACTTTGAAAAGTTGTTCCCCAAACATAATAGTTTTGATCACCACTGTCATAGGTGGAGGACAAAGCATTTTTCCCCCCTAATTAGGTGCTTCATTCAATTGAAACAAAGTCACACAGAGTAGGATCATATGGGGAAAATACACTAAATTGCTAAATTTCTAGTCTTTGCAAGAAGTTAATTCCATTTCATTTAATTTTATTTAGTAAGTGCTTTTGAATTGCCAAGTGGAGGACACTAAGCTTCCTGATGTAACGGTAATAAAGTCATACATGGCTATTATTGAAGGTCTTAAATTGCATTGTAGAATAAGAGAGGTGATCTCTGGCTGATAGTGCATGAGGCTTGTATAACAATCCCTATAGTATGGGCTAAAGGAGACATTCTGAAAGTTGAAGTATGATGCTTTTAATAAAACCCAGTTCCAGACCGAACTTTAAGTCCTATATACTACTGTGCTGAGCTTAGTTGCTCAGGCACGTCCAGCTCTGTGACCCTGTAGCCCGCCAGGCTCCTTTGCCCATGGGGATTCTCCAGGCAAGAATACTGGAGTGGGTTGCCATGCCCTCCTGCAGGGGATCTTCCTGACCCAGGGATGGAACCCAGGTCTCCTGCATTGCAGGCAGATTCTTTACATACTGAGGCACCAGGAAAGCCCTTTATACTACTACTAGTGTCCTGAATGTTGTTACAGGTTGTGGCTGTTCATAATTGTGTTTGATGGAATTTAAGACGGCACTACACTTTCCTCCTTGGGACTTATATCACAGTTCAAAGCGTAGGTCTCATCCTGGACTCATAAGAAGGCCCATTTTAGCAGAGAAATAGCTTGTTGTAATGTCCTACCTGTCAGGAGAGAAAATAGAATTAATTACTCCTTTAGCTAATAGCACTCAGACTTTTAAAGCAGAAGCCCGTATTTTGAGTATGTGGTAGACTACGATCAAAGTAGAGATACCAACCACTTGTTCCCTCAACAGCCACCTGTAGGCCCAAGATAAGTTCACTGTCCATGTGTCCCTCTCTGACTCAGACTGGCTGGTAGTGGACACCATATTGATTCTGCCTCCTGGACTGCAGCTTGTCTACTACTGGGCTCTCATTCAAAAGTCATGGAGTTGAATTGATTTCTAAAGCATCCTCCAAAAGAAGCCAAGTGTGCACTCTAGCCAGAGACGAGTTCTGGTCCTCTTACAATGGTTTTCCAGTTGCTCAGGCGTCAGCGAGAGAACCTGATCTTGGCTAATCCTCCTCTCTCAAGGTGGCCATATCAAAAAGGGCTCACTCCTAACTGACTTATTCCTTCCACCTGAGAATGTTCTAGAAGCAAAGGCACTTTTTGTTGGATACTTTGTCTTTCCCAGCAAATCAAAATGGAGTAATTCAAATACAAAGAGAAAAGATCAGTTGCCATTAATTTCCTTCTCTCTAATAAAAGGAAATAACACATAATAAAAAATCTAAATATTAAAAGAATTGTTTTTATTTTTTCTAAGGTGAGATAATCAAAACACTATACTTAAAGAAAGCCCCTTGTCCCCTAATACTTTATGCTCTGTGATGGCAGAGGTTGGCTGAATGGAGCAGTGAGGAAGGGGCCAGGATCCTGTGATGGGACAGCTCCTCTTACACGGGGATCGAGATGTTTCTTTCTCCCCAGAGATGCACTTTGGGGTCCCTCAGTGGGCATGGGACACTCAGCCAGTCAGTTCAGTCGCTCATTCGTGGCCGACTCTCTGCGACCCCATGAATCGCAGCACGCCAGGCCTCCCTGTCCATCACCAACTCCCAGAGCTCACTCAGACTCGCGTTCATTGAGTCAGTGATGCCATCCAGCCATCTCATCCTCTCTTGTCCCCTTCTCCTCCTGCCCCCAATCCCACCCAGCATCAGAGTCTTTTNGTGATGGGACAGCTCCTCTTACACGGGGATCGAGATGTTTCTTTCTCCCCAGAGATGCACTTTGGGGTCCCTCAGTGGGCATGGGACACTCAGCCAGTCAGTTCAGTCGCTCAGTCGTGGCCGACTCTCTGCGACCCCATGAATCGCAGCACGCCAGGCCTCCCTGTCCATCACCAACTCCCAGAGCTCACTCAGACTCGCGTCCATTGAGTCAGTGATGCCATCCAGCCATCTCATCCTCTCTTGTCCCCTTCTCCTCCTGCCCCCAATCCCACCCAGCATCAGAGTCTTTTCCAATGAGACTAGGTAGGGTTAAAAACATACCAAAATACTTATCAATTCCCATAGTTCATCCAAATGGAATTTCTTTAGGAAATGATAAATAAGAAAGAAAAAATGTAATTTTACTAGGTTTTTATCCAAATAAAAAGTGTCTTTTCAATAAGAAAACTCCTGGCTCTTCTACTTTTCATAACACACGTCATCCCCTCATTGATGAATTTACTTCTTCATTCTTTATATTGCTTGTGTAGCAATTTCTGAAAGAAAGACTTTCATAACTAGAGCCTTTTTTTTAAATTAAAAATATCCTGTGGTATTGAAGTCAGAGCATCTTTCCTGTCTCTCCTTTCAAACCTTTCTCCATCCTTGATCGTAACTGCCTAATTGCACCCATTCTTTATTTATCCCTCTGTGTCTTCTGAGCAGTTCCCCAGGTGGTTAGAAATGTTATTTGAAAGACACAGATACAGATGCATGTTATGCAATTAATAGGGCTTCACTAAGTGGAACCAATAGACCATTAAAATGAAACCGTGCTGTCCAAGCTCTCTCTGTCTTTCTCTCTCTCCAGCAATAACCTGACCCAAAAGCTAAAATGATATGAAAATCTGTCTCTTCAATCCCACCTCTGTTTTAAGTGCCAGAGAAGAACAGGGCACTGATAATGATTTTCTGCTCTCAATAACAAATGTGCAAATCCTTCCATCTCAAGTCTGCCTCCTGTTGAGGCTGCTGAATCAAGAGTTGCACCATTTACAATAGAAAATGGAATAATTTGCCTATTCCAAGCTGGAGAGAGGTAGTGTCTTGCAAAAAATGGCCTGGCTGTATAAATAATAAAGTAAAAATGGGCCTGAAGCTGTCAGGACTTTTGTTTGTAGGAAATAGGATAACACTAAGCAATTTTTGGCAGTGTTTCCCAGCTAGAGTCCAAGGGCTATTTAGTTAGTAACAGCAATAATGGAAACAGCTTTGTGTCAAGATGGAGCCACAAGTGCCAGGCAGAAAGAGAGCAACAAATATTAGAAGATATCAACTACCAGCATGCCTTGATTGCAACTGGTGGCTCTGGGGAAATGGAGCATGCCAGGATCTTTGCAGTGAGAGAACCAGCTACCAGAAGACCTCAGTGGCCAGTAACAACTCACATTCCCTGCACTCCTGAGCTACCTGCCCAGAATGGTGAGATAGAATAATTTATGAGCACTGCAGGCCTGATCTGTTAACACATTATTATCTTTGCCAGCTAGAGTAATTACTGACCTGACCATATTATGGATATGCATTCAGAGTAACACACATTCCTGGGGCGATTACAGAAAGTACAGTCAGGTTTCAGGTTGCCAAAGTGACCAGTCCACTCTTGCACATGACCTGGGGGCAGAAAGGAAGGCATGCTGTACTTTTTTTGGCTGAGATGTTAAGATGCAGGGGTGTTATGCTTCACTGGGGTTTCTTCACAAATGAGGTGGTAGTAAATCTTCAAACCTCCCTAATATCAGATTCTGCTCTCAAGGTAGTATTTCTAGCAGTTTCCACTTAATGAGCACTTGCTACGTGCATTTGCCAAAAGATTTACATGGTTCATCTCATGCAATGCTCACAGTGACCTTCCAAGGCAGGCAAGTGGATAAGTGAAAAGTGAGGCTCAAGAGACCAAGTAACTGGCAAAGCAAGCTGGTAAATGTGGAATCAAGAGTTAGACCCAGTGTTACCTGATTCCAGAACTTGAACTTAAACCACTATGCCCTATTGTCCCAAGTAATGATAATAAAACAACAAATAATAGTTGTAGCATCCTCAGCTAACATTTATTGGGGGGTACATACCATGTGCTAAACATTGGGGTAAATGTTGGAATAAATCAGGATAATATACTTACTGAAACAGAAAAATCCCAAATCTTTAGTATCTTAACAGAATTAAAAAAAATTTTTTTCCCCCTACAATATATCACAATGCAGTGGGGTAAGCTGAGGGTAGGTATGTGTTGGAGCCAAGGGGTTGTGCTCCATGTGGTCATTCAGGAAGTCAGGCTTCTTCTCAGTGTATGTTCAGCATATGGATTTCAAAGTTACCATGAAAGAAAGAGAGATCTTGAGAAAAGCTTAATACCTGCTCTTACTCCTTTAACCCAGAACTGACACCATCATTGGGTTCACATTCTAGTGTCAAACATGGCCCACCTAGGGCCATACATTGCTTGCTGTAAAACGTATTTCCAACTGTGCCCAGGAGGGGTAAACCGTTTGGTGAGCATCTCAATAGTTTATCTTTGACATGGTATTTTACATGTATTAGCTCAGTCTCTTCACCAACTTCAGGGAGGTTTTATTTGTGATACAAATGAGGAAACAGATCCAGGGAGGTTCTACTTTTTCAGGATGATGCAGCCAGAAGGTGTTAGATGAAGGTGGAAGATTTGGGGGAAAATGATTGATTTCCTTATGCAATGAAAGTCAAAGTTTGTTTAAAAGAAAGGGGAGAAACCTATATCTTACCTTTGTTGATAGGAATCATCACCAGCGTTTTCCTCAGCAGTTACTCCTTATCTCCAATAGCTTGTTCTCCAGTTCCACCCACCGACTGTAGTTCCCTGAATGAGCTTTGTTCTTTTTCATCACTGTGTATTTGCATGAGCTGCTGTTCTTTTCTCTTGGTTTGGGTGCCTCTGACATACCGTTCACATCTACACGTTTACTCAACAGAGAAAGACAAATACTGTATGATGTCACTTATATGTGGAGTCTAAAATACAACAAACTGGTGACAATAACAAAAAGTAAACAAATTTGCAGATATAGAGAACCAGTGGATACCAATGGGAAGGGGGAGGAGGGGCAATGTAGATTTAAGGGATCAAGAGGTACAAACTACTATGCATAAATAAGCTACAAGAATATATTGTGTAACACGAGGAATATAACCAATATTTTATAATAACTAAAAGCAGACTATAACCTTTAAAATTTGTGAATCACTATCTTGTACACCTGTAACTTATATTGTATATCAACTGTACTTGGGCTTCCCAGGTGGCGCTAGTGGTGAAGAAGCTGCCTGTCAGTGAAGGAGATGCAAGAGACATGGGTTTGATCCCTGGGTTGGAAAGATCCCCTGAAGTAGGAAATGGTACCCCACTCCAGTATTCTTGCCTGGAAAATTTCCATGGACAGAGGAGCCTGGCATGCTACAGTTCATGGGGCCACAAAACAGTTGGACGCAACTGAGCAACTGAGTACATCAATTATACTTAAATGTAAACAACAAAAAGTATTCAGACAGACACAAGAAGTCCATCCAGTGCATGATGGATTGCATGGGATAAAGCAGGAGGATATAAAGATTCCCTTTTTGAATAATACAAGAAGGCAACCAAGTAGGCAAATGGTTTGAGTGGATATTTTATGAAAAGGATTTAAGAATGGCCAATGATACATGAAAATACTTGACATCATAAAACATGAGGAAAATGCAAATTAAAATGACAGAATACTTCTATGTGCCCACTTGTATGGTTAAGTTGAAAGAGACTTAAACACCAAATTCTGGTTGGCAAAAGAGTAGAGAAACCAGAACCTTCGAACAGAGCTGGTAGGAACATACAATCGTATAACTATCTTGGAAAGCAGCTTGGAAATTTCTTTTAGAATCAGACATATTGTTTCTATAAGACCCAGAGATTCCAATTCTAGATATTTACCCAAGATAAATGAAAACATATAACATGACAAGCATTTGTATACTTATTTTCCTAGCAGAGTTATTCATTATAGCCAAACCCCTGAAATAACCCAAATGTCCCTCAATAGGAAAATGAATAGATAATAGTATATCCATTTAATGAGATATTCCTTAGGAATGAAAATAAATAAACTACTCATATACCAAATAGCATGGATGCATCTCAGAAGCATTATTCTGAGTGAAACAAGCCAGACACAAAGATTCAGGCTATATGATTACCCTTACATAACATTTTAGAATGGGCAAAACTAATCCCTAGCGACAGAAAGCAGACCATTGTTGCCTGAAGCCAGAGGTTGAGAGCGAATGGCTGTAAATGGGCTTGAGTGAGAATTTTGGAGGGATGGAAATATTCCATTTCTTGACTGTGATAATAGTTTAATGGTTACATGGCTGCATGTATCTGTGGCAACATCAAAGTGTATTTTGGTTAGTAGAAACAGCAGAAGTTCATTACCCAGGTTCTTCTTGACTCAAGCAACCAGGGTCGTTTGTTGATTCCAAAACACCATGTATTTTCTTTCCTGCACTGCGGTTCCCCCTGCCAGGAATGTCCAATCTTATTTCTTTGGATGAAGTTCTACCAACTTTACATTGCATCTTTTCAATGATGTCTATTTAATTTGATTGTGAGTTGTCTTGCTCTGAACCTTATAATCAATTTTTTCTCTCAGGCCTTTTTCTCCACTTGCCTTATGTTACAGATATTTGTGCCCCTTATCTTATTCTCTAATGATCTGTAAACTCCCCAAGGGCAAGGACTCTTGTACCTCCAAGAATCTATTGCCCAAGAATGCATCTGAGTGTGTTTGCTATTTGCTTGTTGACATAAATTAATTGCTTTTAATTAATTGTTTTATAATTCTGAGAGATAACTGTCACCTGTTTTCACATGAAGATTCATTTGAAAGAGATCCAGTATTTTTCACTGTTGTTGGTACCAGGTGTTCACAATGGAATCAGGAGGATTTGCCCTTGGATTAGTTTTTAAAATTGAAACTGCTACATGTTAGTCGAGCCCAGAAGGATATATGACAACTTTACAGAGACATGTGGCAGTTGGTTCACAAAATGAAAGGGTTGCCAGTGTAAAATGGTTATTTGTTCTACGGAACTTCTAAAGCAAAAGAAATTTCGCTTTTGTAAAAACATGAGAGCTGATAGATGGTAATTATTTTCTGCTTGGCTATAATTATGAGTTCATCACATAACATAGTATATTAATGATTGTGCTATTCTAATTGGAGAAACAGGTATGTTAAGAATACCTATGAGATTTTAATACTGGTAATGTATGTGAATCTTTAACTTTATGGAAAGTGGTGTGAAACATTATTTTTCAATGCCATGGCTTTTATCCTCAAAGCACAAGAATTTGAGTAGTGTATTTATAGCCTTATCAACACAGAGAATCAACTAATTAATAGTGTTTTACACAATCTGTTCCAAGAAATGTAAACCATGAGATTGAAAAGATGCAAACGCTGTAACTCGTGGTTACAGGGGACAGAAAACTAACCCTATTGGTCACTTCAAGTGTTCCCTGGCCATGAGTCTCTTGGTTATGAGGTTGCTAGAAGGTATTTCTGTGTACCAGTTAGATGTAGACACAGATTTAAAATTTGGAGTTGATAGAACCCAGAGTTTTTCTGAGTTTATCAGGCCTGTGTGTACCTCTCAGCGTCTATTTCTTAGTTGTGTTTAGGGACATCACATTTGACCCCTTGAGCATGGATAAGGATACCTGGAGAGCACAGTCCTAGCAGCTTCCCCATCTTTTCTAATTCACTTGCGTTTAATATTTTCCACTAGCATTCTGGTGAGGGTCCTGAGGTAATCATCATCATGAAAACAGTTGACATTTGTTGAGTACCACTTTACATACAATCCTAGGGGAGATATAATTATTATCCCCATTTTACAGGTGAGCAAACTGAGACTTGGGTTAAGTAAACTTGTCCAAGTTTACATATTAGTAGCTGTTGGGATTTGAGCTATAAATATTCCCTTATTTTTGGATCATTTTAAAAAATGTATTCTTTCATTGCTGTGGTTATAAATGAATTAGAAAGAGCCGAATGTACTATCACAAAGTAATCAAACTATACTTATAAACATGTACTCTGTTCTAAATAGATTTTTGCTCATGATGGGCAAGCAAATTCCTATATGGCCAAAGGGGAAAGCACTGTTCTTTATTTCTGTCTTGAAATTAAAGTTATAGCCTTTTTGAACTGCATTTATATACAAATATAATCCATATATTTGCACTCTTAGTCTTGGGCTTGAAAATCTAGTTTTAATGAAAATCTGTCAATGTGTGGTTAATAGATTCAAGTACATACACCCCATCCCTAGAATGTACAAGGTTATGATTTTACATATTTGTCATAAATGGCTGCAGCATCCATATATTACTGGAGTGAGCTTTTCTAATGGGGATAAATGTACTGCACTGTGGACTCTCAAGATGGCAAGATACACAACTCATGTTCAGTGAAGCAGGGGGAAATGTATTATCCCTCTGCCATGCTGTGACATGCATATATTGCATTCGCACTTCATGAGGGCACTAAATCCAGGGAGATCAAAAGAAAATACAGAGACAGATTTCCACTGCTGGCTCTCACAGTGCTTTCTGTTGGCTCCATGCTATTTACACAGGGTGCAGAAGGCTCAACTGCTTCTTCAAAAGATAAATTTTGTTAAAACATGATATACGTTTTTTTCTCCTGCAAGTTGCATTTCCCTAAATTGGCTGAAAATCCAGGGATATTTTGAATAAATGATAACTCAAGGGAAAGAGTTCTACTCCAGTTTAATAATAATGGAGTGTGGAATACAGTTTTAAAAAGTTACGTACACATTAGCAGAATAACTGACGTACAAAGTTTTATTTCCTAAAGACATAGTTTTCATAAAACTTGTTTTGAATAATTGCTTTTGTCTGGCAAATTTTCCTCCATCCTTTTTGTAATTGCTCTTTACAAATGAAACTAAGGGTGCCCCCAGGTTAATGAATAAATCCTATGAACAGATAGTGTTCATTTTCTTTTTTAGGATAGCAAAGGGAAAAAAAGCATAACTTTGGGGAGAGATTTTGCAAGAGTTATAATTTTTGATTCTTATTTTCTGTATAGTACAGTAGACTGTTCAAACTGGTAACATTGTGGGGCAGTGTGGGAGTTCCAGGGGCTCACAGGAAATATTCAGCAGGCCCCCTTTGCCCCATATCCCAATCCGAGCCTGGTGTCAGAACTGTGTCATTGAACTGGAGAGATCAAACGGTCTGATCACCCACCTCTGCGGAAATAGAAGTATGAAGAAAGGGGTTAAAACTTTGCTTATTTAACCCCCTTGGTAATACTAAACAGATTTCAGGTTAGCATTAAATCAACGATTGGAGCCAGACATCTTGAATTCTAGGTATTGTAGATTTCCTGCTTGGGCTTCTGAAACAGAGCAGTAGTGCTATATTGTAAATGAGACTTCTGCATTTGCACAGGAAACTTGATAGTAGCTTTAGTCTGAAGAAGAATAAAACTGAGATTTAGTGTCGATCAGGATCAGTCCTGATCAAGTTCAGTTGGCATGATAGAGTTCTCTCATACTTTTGAAGGCTAGAGGTTGGGACTCCACTGCCGTGGGGGCTCTATGAAACTGTTGGACAGCGAGGTTCTCTCTTGCTCAGGCTTTTCTTAGGATGGTTCAACATGATTACTGGGACTCTAGCTAATATGGAGGAAGAGATTAAAAAGCAGATAAGGACTATAATTTCCTAAAACTTGCCTCACGTAACTTTTCTTTACATCTCATTGGCCCAAACTTAATTCCATGGCCACACGTAGCTGCAAAGAAAGTTGGGAAACAGTTTTATTTCTGGGAGTCAGCGCCCAGCTAAGAATCAAGTGCTCTGTTACCGACCAAGAGAGAAGAAAGGATATTGAGGTGGGTAACTTCAGTGAGATTAAATAATTGCTTAGGATCACACAGTTTTCTAATGATAGAGATTAGAAGTAGGTCTCCTGATGGTGCAGTCCTTTTTGAATCAGAGAAAATGAACTTCTAAGCATATATGGAGATGATTTATGTATAGAGAGAAATGAGACTAAAGACCATTATGATTTTAAAGTTTGGTTTAAGAATTCTTCCATGTGTTTCTCTTTGCCTTTTATAACATGATCCCTATTAGTTTTATTCTCACTAGTTAAAAAAATAGAAAAAAAAATCTTAGAATGCAGAGATGATACCTAAATTTCCCAATCAGCAGCACTGATGAGGCAGTGGGGGAGAGAGAGTCACTTTGCTTGTGACCTCCGATCTCAGTGTGTGGTCTGGACAGCATTTAGTTTGTCTGGTCATCTTTCTCCACCACTCTCTGAGATGCTGTTTCACACCATCTCCTGCTCCTCTAGCATTTGATACCCTTTCCCTTCATTTTAAGTTGATGGCCTTGTTTGTTATTGCACTGTGAGAATAAAGGCAAACGCAAGAGAGCTTCTGTCTGTGCTCACTCTCACTGGTGCACCTGTCCCTGGATCTGTGTCCTTGGCCTCCCTTTTGTGGCAGTAGATGAACAGTTCTGTTTCTTTCAAAGCCCACTGATGCTCTAGATCCCACCCCATCTTTCCTCCTCAGGCACTTTGCTCCGGTATTAGGTGCTCTTTCTCCAGCATCATTTTCCTCTTTTCTATACGATCATTCCCATCAGCATCACTCTAGACTGGATTTCACACCCCCTTTCGGATAGTCTTTTTTTCTCCTTAAAAGAAGGTTTTGTATTTTATTCTTATTCTTTGGTTCATGAAATTCAGGCTTTCATCTGCAATGCTTCACTGAAACCCTTCTTGTTGAGGATGGCAATGATTCCTATCTTGCCAGATCTGAGGGGCATTTCTCAATCAGAACCGATCAGCAGCCCTTGACCCAGCTATTCATGTCCTCCTTCCGGAAGCACATTTTCTGCTTGGCTTGGGTAACTCTGCTCTTGCCTTATTTCCTCTGTTCTTACCTTGGGAAAGCAATGACCATGTCTTCCCATTCTTCATGGCTGGCTCCTTCTCTCCTTGACCTTAAAAATTTGAGGAGTGCTACTGGGCTCAGTCCCTTGGTTGTCTCCTCTATTTTCCTGTGTTCTCTCCTTAGTGATCTCACTCACTGTCATGGCTTTAAACATCTATATTTAGGTGGTTCTGAATTCATATTTTCAGCCTTTTACTTTTCTCTGGGCTCCAGATGTGTATGTCTGACTCTCTTTTCAACATCTCCACTTGGATGTCTACAAAGCAATTTCAAATTTAACAGCTTCAAAATAGAATTCTTGATTTTCTTTTCCCCAACTGTTCTTACTCTTATTTTCATAAATGGCTCTGCCATTCACTCAGCGTGTGCTAAGTTGCTTCAGTTGTGTGTGACTCATTGTGACTCTATGGACTGTAGCCCACCAGGGTCCTCTAGCTATGGGATTCTCTAGGCAAGAATACTGGAGTGGATTTGCCATGCCCTCCTCCAGGGGATCTTCCCGACCCAGGGAAGGAACCCACATCTCTTATTTCTCCTGCATTGTTCATATCAAACACTGGGAGTTATCCTTGATGTCTATCTAGCCCACAGACCTCACATTTATCAGAAAGTCTCACTTTATCAGAAAATCATCTCCAGCCTCAAAATAGAGCTAGAATATAATCATTTCATCATGTTCACCATCACTTTCCTAGTCCAAGACCGCCATTCAGACTCCCGATTGGTTTCTCTGCTTCTCATCTTGCCCACTGCCAAGTCAAGAGCACCAGGTCCTCCGATTAAGAATGTAAATCAGGTCATGGAAGTGACTTTTCTGCTCAGAATTCTCCAGTGTATTTCTTAAGTCAAAATGGAATTCCAGCTTCTTACTCTAGTCTGCAAGGCCCTCTTCTATCCACATAAGCTTATCTCCTGCTACTCTCAGCTCTACTCTTGGTTCTTGGTATTCCTCAAAAATAGGGAGCTGGCTGCCCACTTAAGGGCCTTGAACATATTCTTTATTCCCTCTGCTTGGAGAGCTCTGTTCCCCAGATCTCTGTAAGGACTTTCCCTGGTTTCATAGAAGCCTTCATTCTGATATTACCTTCTCAGATGAGTCTACTGGATATATACTCCACCTTCAACTTGATCCCCTTACCCAGGTTTATTCTAACTCACAGTGCTTATTACTACACAGTATCATGTTACACACACATAGGACTTTTTGGTTTCTATATTGTCTGTCTAGGATTCCTACAGTGTAAGTTCCATGGAGGCAGGGGCATCGACTTGCTTACTCTTTATCCCCCGTGTCAAGAAAGGTTCAAGGTGATGAGTGTGTATGCATCCACACGCAAGTGTGTACTAAGTGAATAAATAAATGACCCTGATGCTTTGGAGAGACTTCAGTTAGCTACCTAAAGAAAAATACAAATGTGTTTCTCTTCATTTCATCTGTGCCAGGCTGCCTAATCCTCATGCTTCTCTTTCCGGAAGAACAGGTCAGTTTGCTTTGAGATTGAGAGTTGCTGGGAAGCCAAGGTTGATCTGCCACCACTCTACAAAGTCTGTATCCCAAAGATGGCGTTGTGGCCTAAAACATATCCATTAGTTGCTGGAACACACGTTACACTTCACACACTGAAAAACAGGGGTGGGGATTAGTTTCTGAATTGAACGATTCACTGGTAAGTCCTGCTTGCAAAGGAATATGTGCAGATTTCATCTTTTCTGTCAAGCTCCTCTCTCTGTTTCAGAGAGGCATCCATTCCACACTTGTCAAAATGTATTTGGTTTGAAAATCATTCTCAGGATGTTCAGAGCTGCATCAAGGACACTGAGCAGGGAGCAACGTGCTGAAGCAGAAAGCGGGACCAAGGACCAGGAGAATTTGTGTCTAGGATCCGCTGAAAATCTTTTTTATGTGACTGTTACCTGTGGCACCCATTCCCCCACACCTTTACTCTCATGGGCATAAAAGGCAATGTGCACACTTCTTAGCTTCAAGCAACTTTTGATGGATTTTGACTAGAGAACTTGAACTTGGGGGAATCACAACCATTTTTAAGGGGGAGGTGAAAACAGCTGTTTAATACAAAAATGTCTTTCTTGCCAGAGGGGAAAATATGTTTCCTAAGAGCATATAAGTGATCCTGGATATTAAGAGATTTGTTTCCTGTCTGTTATGAATACCTTGACTACAGATAAGATGCATGATATTCATTAGTGTGTTTTACCCAGATTTTGTCAAACGATCAATGTCAGTCATTTTGTGTTTCTAATTGAAAAGAGTCTCTCTTTGGGGTCCCATCACTTGAGATGTGCACTGCCAGCTTTCACCTGTCATTCCATGGTGACTTTCATTGTTAGAGGCAAAAATTTAAAAAATATTAAGTTTGCCTTTGGCAAAGGCCCAGTTCAGTATTCAGGCTCCACATATCTGAAGACCCTTGTCCTCAACTCTAGATGACTTGCTAATCAGTCCTGATTTGGTTCCGAACCTGACATTTCCTTTGTTCCTCCTCTTA
Source organism: Redunca redunca (assembly GCA_006410935.1). Classification (NCBI taxonomy): domain Eukaryota; kingdom Metazoa; phylum Chordata; class Mammalia; order Artiodactyla; family Bovidae; genus Redunca; species Redunca redunca. Next base: position 279,475 of record SJYQ01002795.1, on the reverse strand, counting down.
TTCCCTTCATGAAAACAAAATTTATCATGGCTAGATTATAAGGAGCTCTAATTATCAAAACAATGCAAATATACCAGGGAATCAAATACAATTGAATGTATTATTTCTCCTGGACGTATTAGTAGGACTAAGGTGTCTCATTTGGAATTTTAGGCAAAAGATATTTTGGGACTAGGATAGAGGAAGAGTCCCTAGAACCCTGTCTAGGTGGCTACATCTTCTGCTCACCAATTAGACTGTCTGTGGGAATAATAGTATAAATCATGTCAGGTTCTGTTCAGCCATTTTTATTCTTCCAATTGCACTTTGATCCTGACCTCTACCATGTAGATTTGGCACAATCATGTTTGGCTCTTAAACATTTGATTAATTTCTTTCGTTCTTTCTTTTTCTTTTTCTTTTTTTTTTTTTTACTTACAATATTGATCTATGTCTTTGGAAAGTCAGTGAAAAATGTTTTTTTGCAAATGTGGCCAAAGTCTGTGACTCAACTGGAGAGAACTATTAGCTTAGGAATAAATGCTTTATTATTTTTTAGAGAGCAAATACTCTTGGACAGAGAAAGTAACTCACCTGGAAGAATTTCAGTCAGATCAATGGCACATTCACTAAGGGAACAAACCCACCTAAGCATAAATCTACTATTTTTAGTCTTGGATCTGAAATTCTTCTTTTTCTCACTTTTTGGCCATGATCTCTGTTCAAATAGCCAGCTCTTCAAATCGTAGATCATTCGAAGCTTTCATATTGGACTTTTATCCCCATACTGAGGCTGGAAGGGGCTGAAGGCTAGAAACCAGTGTGTTTTAAGTTTCGCTGCATGGCCAATAGCAGGCTGATTTCTAACTGAACTAAATCCCTTTTGTCATTTATTTTTATGATAATAGTAAGATCTATGGACTTTTTGGAGGCTCTGGGATAAAAGAAAATATCATTTTTAACTTTTACTACACTTGCCGCTTGGGAACATGAATTGTTCGTTTTCTCTTAAGAAATCACCTAAATAGATTAACCGCTCCATACGGCTTTGAAGAAATAGAAAATACTGATACAAAAGTTGCTGGTGACCACAACAATATACTTGCAATTGCCATTTAGTTTATCCCTTTGTAATCCTCTGTTCCACCTCACTGTGGCTGGTAATGTGGAAACCAAACCAGAGTCCCCGACCCTCATCAGAGGGATTGCCCCGCTCACTGCACCAACCTGGTTGTCTCCCTCAACCCCTCCTTCATGTGTATGTAATCTTTTCGTGGGCAGAGAGTACCCCTGGGAGGCTCCTCGTGTTTCTTTATTCTCTGAGGCGGGAAATGCAGATGTAGCATCAGTACCTCTTCTGCCTTTTTTTGCTGGTGTTGTGGGGCACCATGGTCAGTTGCTACTAGCAAGTGGCCCAAGCCTTTGGTGCTCAAAGTGTGGTCCCTAGACAAGCATCAGTAAGGAGGCTAGTCAGAAATACTGAATCCCACGTTCCAACCCCAACCCAGTGAAGCAGAATCTGCATTTTACTAAGATCCCTGCTGATTCATATGCATGTAAGGTTTAAGCCTGAAAATCATATCCATAAATTGCTTCATTTATTTGCCTTCAGCTTCCAGAGTAGACTCTCAGAGGGAATGCCACAGGCATTATATCGTGACCTGTACCTTAGCCCTTGCGTTTTGAAATAGGAAAGCATAGCCTTACTTCCCCATCTTCTGTCCCGGTCTGACAATGTAAACCTTTTGGTTTCATGTTTAGGTGTCCTTTTTACTTAATAGTTGATCTTTGGAAAAGAGATCAATATTTGCCCACAAGTCATTTTTTGGGGGGCCTGTTTCAAAAGAAGAAAAAGATTAACGAATATTCTAAGCATCTGCAGAAGCCTTTATAAAGCTGCAAATCTCTTAGGTCAGCAGAGAATCTATGATGACTACTAAAGTATACAAATACCATTTGAAATGGTTTTGCAAACGCTCTTACCTAAGGCATACCTCTTTCTTCCTTCACTGAAGCAGCTAGCACAAAGACCACTGGGGCAAGTCTTCAAAGGGGGCAATTCTCTGCAGAGAGCAGCTCTGTGGGATTTGCAACAAAGGACTTCTCAAGATCAACAGCGGCTTGCTGAACTGGGTGGGTTAGAGAACTGAAAAAAAGAAAAAAAATTAAGACACAATAGCTGTAGTGGAGGGATGCCGTGGGACCAATAATGAGGTCCTTTGGAAGGAGAGGAATAAACCAGCAGTTTTCTGGAGATTGAGATAGGACGCTGCTGGAGTTGATTAAGTGGTTTTTCTTTCTTGTATTCTTGAAAATATGTTTTTTTTTCCCCATAGACATCAGCAAACACACAGAGTATAATGCAACACAGTATACTGCTACAAAATTTTGAAAGAGTTGACTAGCTCTTTTGATATTCTCAAATAAATACAGTTTTTAAATTCAGCGGTTTTTGTGGATTCCCAGTTCAATTAACATAATTTACATATGTAGACCTAGACACTGATCTTTCTAGCAAATAGAATGACAGTATCAATTGTGCTTATTTAAGACTGAATTTCATAATGCTGATCAGTGTGACAACATTCTCTGCTATCAATTTGGAAAAGAATTTAAGGTATTAGATTCTTCAAGGCTCTTTGGGAAACCAAAACCAAAGTAGGACTGTCAAGACGCAACATATTGGAACAAGAATGTAGGCGACAACACTGTAGAAGACATCAGGACCTCAGCACATGGTCACACACATTGTACACTGCACAACTCCAGAGGGCGACTCTTACGTGGCTTCCACGAATGTCGTTCCCACAGTTATAAAATGTGACAGCTCTGAATATTGTCATGTTCTCAGTATACTCTTCATGAACTTTAGTCTTATTCACTTTTGGTAACATTTAAAATTTTCTAATTAGCTTACAGCTATGTAAAATTCATGTAGTTGTTCCAAAAATTCTCTTTATATGTCCTGCTATTTGATCTATGGAAGGAATCTGACAAAATTAAAAGCTAGTGTTATGTTTCCTCTCCAGTACTCTTGCCTGAAAAATCCCATGGATGGAGGAGCCTGGGGGGCTGCAGTCCATGGGGTCTCTAAGAGTTGGACATGACTAAGTGACTTCACTTTCACTTTTCACTTTCACGCATTGGAGAAGGCAATGGCAACTCACTCCAGTGTTCTTGCCTGGAGGATCCCAGGGACGGGGGAGGCTGGTGGGCTGCCGTCTATGGGGTCATGCAGAGTTGGACACGACTGAAGCGACTTAGCAGCAACAGCAGTGCTGTTTATTTATTTATTTATTTATTTATTTTTATATAGGGGAATATGCTGGAATGCTGCTTAGGAACCTTCTCTCAGAATTATGACTGCAAATTAGCATTCATATAAATAGACAAGTTCCAATGGCATTTATTTACTTATTTATTTTTCCAATGTCTTTTATAATAAAACACTTTCCCAGTATAACTCATTGTTGTGTGTGGGCTAGGAGTGAAGGCTCTGGAGTCCACAGCTGGGGCAGATTCCATCTTCCTTCACCAACATGTTCAGTGATCTCCTCAACCTTCCTCATTCAAAGCATGGGGTGATCGTAGTATTTACATCATTTGATGGCTATGAAGCTTATATTGGGTTGGCCAAGAAGTTCATTCAGGTTTTTCTGTTACATCTTATGGAAAAAGCTGAATGAAATTTTTGGCCAACCTAATATGAGATGGTACATACAAACCACTAAAAATAGCATCTGGCATAGAATAAGCAAACCTTAGGGAGCTAACGTTCTCAAGTTTGTACTACACTCTTCCTAATTTTTCTGGGACGTTTTGGAGCTACTCACATTCACATTTAGCAGTATGATGGAAACACAAGAGGAAGAAAGGATCATTTTCTGCTACATATTTGTATATACAAGCAGGTAATGCTATGAGGGAAAAGAGTAGCTCTTACTCTTTTCATCTCTTTATCTCTGGAGTCCAAGTTAGAAGTTTGGAGCTTCCCTGGTGGCTCAGTTGGTAAAGAATCCACCTGTAATGCAGAAGACCTGGGTTTGATCCCCAGGAAGAGCCCCTGGAGAAGGAAATGGCAGCCCACTCCAATATTCTTGCCTGGGAAATTCCATGGATGGAGGAGCCTGGCAGGCTACCATTCACGGAGTCGCAAGAGTCGGACATGACTTAGCGACTAAATCACCACTAAGACAAATTTTACTGAAAGGTGTCTGAGCATTTGCTGGGTCAGTTGTTAAAACTGCCTCTTGCTTCTTTTCTAGATGACAGTGAAGGGGAGTGGGGGCTGTGATAGCCGTGAGTGCTGCACACCAAATTCGTCCAGTTGTCCTTAGCACATGGAGAAATCACACTGCCCTGCTCACATCAAACTTGGGTGATCCATGGGCTTGCTTTGGCTAATCAAGTGTGAGAGGGAGGGATGGTTGTGACTTTCAGGAAGTATCTTTAGTGCTGAATGCTTGATTCATTAAGCTCTTCCTCCCTCCTTTAGTTATTTTTAAGCATGGACTCAGATGGAGTAGCCAGTGGCTTGGCTTGGATCCCTGAGAGGCTGTAAGAAGCCGAGGCCCCTGCTGACCTGTGATGGACACAGAGCGTAGGCCAGGTGGAAAGCTTTGTGGTCTAAAATCACTGAGGTTTTGGAGGTTGCTTGTTGCTTCTGTACAACTTGCTTTACTCTGATTTTTTTTAAAGGAGCCCTGAAAGCACATTATACTTTCCTGGCTCTGAGAGACACTCTTACATGGTCAGCTTGTGACATTCCCTGTAGACACCAATTTTCTGGTTCTTTTAACATCAATATAGAGATTATGTAGTAAATTAACTAGTTTATATATTTTGAGTATTTAGTGACAAATAATACATATTCTTAAACTGTCAGTCACCCATTTTCTTAAAAACAAGCACATAACCTTTAATGAATTCATCTTGTCTAGTTAGATCTAATGTTACTGAAGAGGAACTGAGGTAGAATGTTTCTGTGTCCTACCCACAAGTCTATTTATTTTTAAAGAACCCTGAATAATTTATCTGATTGAGGACAAAGTTTGAAAAATTACTGTCTTAAGAGAAAATAGAAGAATATGAGAAATCCACACAAAGAGATTCTTTCCTACAAAATGGCATTGAACCAGCAATCAGACATAAAATTATTATTGATTTTTATCTATTATTTATAGTGTTGTGAGAAAGTGATATACGTGGAATGTAGCAATGATTGCTATGTTTTGACATCTATTCAACCCAGTTTAGAGAAAATATAAAAGTATCTCACAAAGAGCCTTTGAAAACTAGGAAGTGAAAAAGGTGATTTCTAAGCGACTAATGGGTTTCGAAAAATGTTAATGAGCTTAGACAATGAGTTTAAAACAAGATGTTCAATTACTTATTGAATAGAAACTTTGTATTTTATATATTTTAAAAATTCTGTAGATGGTTGAAAGTTGTAAATAGATAAAAATCATGAATTTACAACCAATAAAATAAATTTGATTAGGAAAGTAAACAAAAATGAGGTAAGAAATTAGTGTTTTAAAAAACCAAACCAAAAATGTGAAAACGAAGACAGGCACTTGATTTATCAGAAATTAAACTCTGTATTCCACAGAACATTTGAAATTCTTTACTCACTGGTCATATACGCTTGTACTCTATAGGAATTTGTTGCTACTGTAATAGCCGCCAAGTGCAACCCAAATCAGGTGAACTCGGCTATGCCCTGTTACCAGGCAACAGTCCACTAGTGGTCCTGCCCAGCCACTGGTTGGCGCCACAGTGGGCCCCTCCTCCAGATGACTAACTGTCAGTGAGTGACCATTGCTGACCATTCGCCGAAAGGTCAGGCGAAGTGGTAGTTGTCACGTGGAGCCGAGGGGCCCGGGAACTGGCGGGGGGCTGTGGCTGCAGGGCTCCAGAGCCCTCCCACTGGCTGGGACCAAGCCTTGAGGCAGCAGTGAACCTCTCTCTGCCTCTGCAAGCTAATGGCAGTGGCTGTCTGTCTGGGTCGCAGTCTGTGGGTCCCTGCCCATGCTGTGTGGCTGGCCTGATCCTGGGCGCCTGGCTTCCTCATTGATGACAGCTGGACAAGGTCTGGCGACTTGGCCCCAAGGGAGCTGCCAACTGAGCTCTGCCTCCTCTTAGCCAAGACCTGGACCTTGGAGGGTGAGGGTTGAGCCTTGGGACCTTGCCCTTCCTTGTCAGAACAGAGATTTGTTTGGTGGAGATTTACAGGCACTTCATTACCTGACTATGACCTGACCTTAAGAACAAAGGGTCTGACACCAAGAAGTTTACAACAGCAAACCATACCCCTTCCTCACCTTTCCAGGAAAGGGCTTTGCTGAAAGATTTTGGGAGTTTGGGCCATTTCCTTCCATGGCCCTGCAAGAAACCTTTCTCTGTTCCAAACTACAATGTTTTGGTTTTGTTTGGCCTCGCTGTGTTTTGGGCATATGGACTTACATTTCAGTGACATTAAACTTTGGTTTAAAAATTAGACTTGAGTATCAAGAGTTAGATAAATTTGTTCTTTCACCGAGATTTGCTGTTTTGGTCACCTGTTAAAAACTGTACTAGTCTGTTTATTCAGTAACCCACATAGGGTGTTTTCTATGTCCCTGCATAATAGTATGGTCTTTTTGTGAGTTATTTCAGTCATCATTTTAGAGTTGAGGGAAACTAAGCCTCAGAGAGGTTAAAGGAATCACTGACGGCTGCTGTTACAGAATGGTTTTGTAAGGGCTACCTTACAAAATACATATGGCCTATTTCCATTCTCACTAGCCTACCTACATGATTAAGTGTAGATATGTAGAAAGAGATAGATGGTAACATAGAAATCCCCTGGTCCCTATTCCTTCATCTCTGAACTCTGAGTAGAAGACTAACACATCTGGTTTTCCCTACCCTTTTAATGGGATAGTCTTATGGCACATATCATGTTAATGGCTCCATTGGTCCACTCTCCGAGGTTCAGACCCCTGCTTTTCCCACCTTAGAGAGGGTAAGCACATCTGGAATTCTGGATCACAGGACAGCTTTGTAATGGGATGGTCTATTAAGTTTATTATTTTCTGTTAATTACAGTAGCATAGCGTGTGTACTTAACTTTACAGACTTCTTTAAATTCAGTTTCCATACAAACCATCCTTTTATTAAATTACACTTCCACTCTTCTAAATCACTTTTGATTCACTAAATTTGAACTTTCTTATAGCAGGAGACAAAAATTCAAGCTGTTTTGTAGTGAAGCTGTATGCCAGATGACTATTTCCTTTCAGCAGTATTGTGTTTTCATATGGTTGGTTGTCCAATTACTTGAATATTTGGTTGTACTTTTTGATTACTTTAAAATTACTTGAAAATGGAAAACTTGAAAATGTTGAACCTAATGATAAGAAAGCAGAGATGGAAATGCTTTGATTTGCTAAAAGCAACAGATCTTTATTTCAGATACTCATTGGCCTTAAGACAGTTTCTTTATATCAACTTAGAAAAGTGGTAAAGAATATACCTAGATAGCATATTGAAAAGCAGAGACATTACTTTACCAACAAAGGTCTGTTTAGTCAAGGCTATGGTTTTTCCTGTGGTCATGTATGGATGCGAGAGTTGGACTGTGAAGAAAGCTGAGTGCAGAAGAATTGATGCTTTTGAACTGTGGTGCTGGAGAAGACTCTTGAGAGTCCCGTGGACTTCAAGGAGACCCAACCAGTCCATTCTGAAGGAGATCAGCCCTGGGATTTCTTTGGAAGGAATGATGCTAAAGCTGAAACTCCACTTTGGCCACCTCATGCGAAGAGTTGACTCATTGGAAAAGACTCTGATGCTGCGAGGGATTGGGGGCAGGAGGAGAAGGGGACGACAGAGGATGAGATGGCTGGATGGCATCACTGACTCGATGGACCTGAGTTTGAGTGAACTCTGGGAGATGTTGATGGACAGGGAGGCCTGGCGTGCTGTGATTCATGGGGTCGCAAAGAATTGGACATGACTGAGTGGCTGAACTGAACTGAAAGAATATATATTTCATAGGTATAATTCTACTCTATTTAAAAAAATTTCAAGTATAGTTGATTTACAGTGTTGTGTTTTAAGTGTACAGCAGAATGATTCATATATCTGTGTGTGTATACCTATTCTTTTTCAGATTTTTTTCCATTATAGGTTACTACAAGTTGTAGTATAAGTATATTCCTACAAGTTGAATAGAGTTCCCTGCGCTATACAGTAGGTCCTTGTTTGTCTGTTTTATGTGTAGTAGTTTGTATCTGTTAATCTCAGACTACTAATTTATCCCTCCCCTTTTTCCCCCTTTGGTAACCATAAATTTGTTTTCTCTGTCTCTATGTCTGTGAGTCTATTTCTGTTTTGTAAATAAGTTCATTTGTATCATTTTTTAAATATTCCACATATAAGTGATATCAAATGATATATATTTTTTCTGCCTGGCTTCACTTAATATGGTAATCCCTAGGTCCATCCATGTGGCTGGAGATGGCATCATTTCATTCTTTTTTATGGCTAATATTCCACTGTGTGTGTGCACACATACACACAAATATATACATAAATATACAGCACTTCTTCTCCATTCATTCATCTGTTAATTGACACTTAGGTTACTTCTATGTCTTGGCTGTTGTAAATAGTGCTGCTATGAGTATTGTGGTATACATACCTTTTCGAATTAGAGTTTTCTCCAGATTTATGCCCAGGAGTGAGGTTGCTAGAATATATGGTAACTCTATTTTTAATTTTTAAAGGAACTTCCATACTGTTCTCCAACATGCCTGCACCAGTTTACATTCTCACCAACAGTGTAAGGGTTTCCTTTTCTCCACACCTGCTCCAACATTTATTATTTGTAGACTTTTTGATGATGGCCATTCTGACTGATGTGCAATCATTCTGCTCTTTTGAAAACTGTGTTTTGGAGTCTGTGAAAATGTGCTAAGATTCAAATAGGCTTTTACCTTTTCCTGGTATATATGTTAAGTGAAGTGGCTATTCTTGATTATATATAGACATTGACTGTAGCTACATAAACATATTCATTTAGCTTTCATTTCCTCCAGTGAAGTTCTGTAGGGGTAGAAATGTCTTTTTCAAAATGGTAGCTACAGCACACGGAACAGACACCAACCCAGAGCAGGGGCTCCGTAGACATTTGTGGAACACGTGAGTGATTGCATGTGCTTTTGCATATACCCATACCGCCTTCAGTTCAGTTCAGTCGCTCAGTCGTGTCCAACTCTTTGCGACCCCATGAATCGCAGCACTCCAGGCCTCCCTGTTCATTATCAACTCCTGGAGTTCACTCAGACTCACGTCCATCGAGTCTGTGATGCCATCCAGCCATCTCGTCCTCTGTTGTCCCCTTCTCTTCCTGCCCCCAATCCCTCCCAGCATCAGAGTCTTTTCCAATGAGTCAACTCTTCGCATGAGGTGGCCAAAGTACTGGAGTTTCAGCTTTAGCATCACTCCTTCCAAAGAAATCCCAGGGCTGATCTCCTTCAGAATGGACTGGTTGGATCTCCTTGCAGTCCAAGGGACTCTCAAGAGTCTTCTCCAACACCACAGTTCAAAAGCACTATGTTTACCTAAAAAAATAAGTGAACAGCCTTAAAATAATTATTTTCTTATTTTCCTCACTTTTCTACTCTGTGCTTTCAGGCTCTATTATGATTATTTATTGAACTTACAAATGCATCATGTGTTTGGCCGTAGTATACTATTTTTAGATCACCCCTTTCCTGTATCCTTTTGTATACTTTTATAAAATTTACCCGTGTGTGTGTGTGTGTGTAAAACAAGTCCCTGAGGTTTAGGTTCTGAATCTTTTTCACAGTGTTGTTATAGCCTATGACTTCAACTAAGAGTTTCCTGGGTGAGTGCCAAGAGCATTGTGTCAGCTGGCTTTTGATTTTCAATAAAATCCGAGTTCTTACAGTTAGTTTTCTTCCTGTCCAAGGGTTGGTGGGCCAGTATCATTTCAATGGCCATCACTGCCTGGCAGCTTCAGCTGTGCAGTGTCATTGAGCAACAGTGCAAAAATGAGGTTTTATCACCCTCTCCAAGTTCTTTACCACTCTGGTTTCTCAGGAGCATTCTATTTTGTATAAGAGCAGAAAATTTTAAAAGCACACCAATACAGGCCTCTCAGTATCTGTGAAGGTGGGGAAAGGTTATACAAACCACGTTAAAAAAAGGACCATGCAGCCCACACATTGAAATCTCATTAGATTTCTACTAATTTGCCTTGGAACTGGAGGGCAGCTGAAGAAAAACAGCAAAGTAATATTCTCAGATTTGAACCAGGGACTTTAGGATCTCCAAAGTAGCTTCTTTGGTTCCATGAATCATTTCTGAGATTCTATAACACTGAATTGGCCACCTGAAGTAGTTGAAATCAGGTAAGGAAATAGTCTATGTTAGAATCATAGATTCTGAAGTTCAGCTTGACTTTTTCGTATTTCTTTCTTTTTTAACTCTCTTTATGTAAGAGAATTATTTTTCATGTAAAACTACAAGAGTCTTAATTGCACTGTCACTGGCCCACCCCCCTCTCTCTTTCCCCTACATTTCATTTTATCCCCATTTCTCTTATTTTCTTCCCTTTCCCATTCAGGGTAGTACATGTATTGCAGCTATTTTGCTGAAAAGATCATTGTATTGTCTATTTTGTTTTAAAATTCAGATACTCAACTTGAATTCCTGTCTCTTTAGATCATATAAGAATGGTAAGCATCTGAGTTTTAAGATACAGTCATTTCTTTTCTCCTCCCTCCACTCCTCGTCTCCAGCAGCCCTGTAAAATAGCTTGTCGCTTGCATTTCTCAAGCATTCAAGGGTTTATAGAATCTAACGATCCTGATCTCCAGCTTCCTCTTTATAAGCAGAAAATGATAGCTGTATATGGCACAGTTCCCAGGGAAGCTGCATGAAAAGTGACAGACAAGCGGATGCCAGGGTATGGAAAACAGCCCTAGGTATGTGCTTTTAGAGGAATCATCCCATCAACTCAACAACCACATTTAATGGTATAAGGACTGTTGAACTTCATTTTCTAGCAGAAAAGAAACTTGAAAGATGTTTTTGAAAATTTCCCTGATCAGTCTCCTTTTTGGAATTCAGCATAACAGCTCGGAGTGGCTCCAAAGCAAAGCAAAAAATAATGCCAAATGAATTAAACAGCTGTGGCCAAATGGAAGGAGAAGGGCTACTACTGCAGCAGGATGACTGTCCGTGGAGAAACAAAGCCAGATAGGAACAGTAACTAGTGACTCTTCTGTACACATGAACCCACAAGATCAGGCCCTTAAGAAGTAGTGCTATGGCAAGAAAAAGTGGATAAAATCTATAAGAACCCCTCTAGCACTAGATTTGTAGTTGTTTAGGTTGCAGGCTTCACATTAGCTACATATTCTCTAGGATTCCTGGATGGGAAAATAACAGTGACTATGGTCAGATGGAAAAAGAGTCAGAAACTCAGAATAACCAGGGTGCAGTACTCTTGCCTGGCAAATCCCATGGACAGAGGAGCCTGGTGGGCTGCAGTCCATGGGGTCACTAACAGTCGGACACAACTGAGTGACTTCCCTTTCACTTTTCACTTTCATGCACTGGAGAAGGAAATGGCAACCCACTCCAGTGTTCTTGCCCAGGGACAGGGGAGCCTGGTGTGCTGCTGTCTATGGGGTCACACAGAGTTGGATAAGACTGAAGTGACTTAGCAGCAGCAGCAGCAGGGGCTAGGAAGATTGTTGGGTTGGATTCAAGGTTGGATGTTACAGGTGGTGATCCAAGTAGACACAGGGAGTGTGGAATGGAGGTCCTGCTGTTGGGGTGCTGAAAATCAGGCAGTAGGCATTACCAACCTTCATGTAATAATGATAGTAATTATATGCCAGGCCTGGTTCTAAGCAGTTTATTTGATTTGTCTCATTAATTTTGCTGTAATTCTGGGATATTAAGGTTGTCCCCACTTTAAAGATGAGAAGACTGAGGCATGGAAAGTTTAAGTAATTTGTCTAGGTCACACAGGAAATAAGTGCCAGGGCCAAGGTTTGAACTGTCCTTCAAGCAGGCAAGTAGTTTCAGAGAGACCTAGTCTAGAGTCTGGGGAGGACCACCTCAGAGACTGGTGGTGGAGGTCCATGTACGAAGTCAGCTGGGAAGCATTCAGAGGCAAGTGCTGGCTTACACTGTAAACACCGATTAACTCAGTACCTACAAGGTCAGAGTTATTGTGGTCATCAGAGCTGAGTCCTGATCCATTTTCCTATGATTCTTTAGCTCTGCCCTCCTCTGACTGATGATAGACAGAGATGTGGCTACAACAATTCCATATCTCTTACTGGCACAGAATACTGGCTGGAAGAAGAGAAACAGCTGTACTCTGGTGCTGTCCCAGAGGAATAAAGAAGACCTTCCCCAGATGCTGAGAGCAAAACTTCTATCTATATCTCAGGACGCTGAACAAAGTCAGACACCATTGCTAGTCTAGTCACTGACTAGGGTCGTGGGATTGCATGTGGACTGTCAGGAGCTGGGGTGGGAATAAGCCTTTCTGAGTCACATGAAGCTGAGGGGGATACCTAAATAAAACTGGATACTTAAATACAATCACTGATCTCTGAGGGAAAGGAGCTTCCCAGCTGGCACTAGTAGGAAAGAATGTGTCTGCCAATGTAGGAGATGTAAGAGACACAGGTTCAATCCCTGGGTCAAGAAGATCCCCTGGAGGAGGGCATGGCAACCCACTCCAGTATTCTAACTAGAGAATCCCATGGACACAGAAGCCTGGTGGGCTGCAGTGCATAGAGTTACAAAGAGTCAGACATGACTGAAGTGACTTAGCACACAAGGGAAAGGAAGAGAGGTAGGAGTTGGGTGGCCCCCCGTAATGGCTACTCCAGAGAGGCTGTATGCTGGTCTGGGAGCTATGGATTATCTCATAAATCCAGGAGTCCACATTCTAGAACTGGTAAATCTGGATAGAGCTTGGTTCAAAGCTCAGTAGCTTGGCTTGATATCCAGTTCTAGAATGGAGCGGTCAACAAGGTAAATTTGATGCTGTGCCATTTTCCTACCAGCCTAGAATTTCTTACCTCTCTTCTGCTGCGGAAAACTGATTTGAGTCAGTGGCCTTGGTGAAGCACAGACAGAAGGTTAAGGGGACCTTCTTGGGACTTGAAGAGCCAAGAATCATGACAAAATGAGGTTGAACATTTAGTATGTCAAGTTGGCAGGTCTGGTCTAATTTCGATATGTGTGTGTGTGTGTGAGTTACTCAGTCATGTCTGACTGTTGCAACCCCAAGGACTTTAGCCCACCGTACTCCTCTGTCTATGGAATTTTCCAGGTAAGAATACTGGAGTGGGTTCCCATTCCCTTCTCAAGCTACTTTGGATACCATACAGAATACTCTTTTCTATTTACTTTAGTTCTCAAAATTTATTTCTATTATTGGCTTCTTAGGCTTTATTTACAGAGAAGGCAATGGTACCCCACTCCAGCACTCTTGCCTGGAAAATCTGTGGACAGAGGAGCCTGGTAGGCTGCAGTCCATGGGGTCTGTAAGAGTCGGGGATGACTGAGTGACTTCACTTTCACTTTTCACTTTCATGCATTGGAGAAGGAAATGGCAACCCACTCCAGTGTTCTTGCCTGGAGAATCCAGGGACGGAGGAGCCTGGTGGGCTGCCGTCTATGGGGTCTATGAGTCGGACGTGACTGAAGCGACTTAGCAGCAGCAGCAGCAGCAGCAGGCTTTATTTACAAAGTGAAGTTTTTTTGACCAATTTTTTAAAGAGTTTTTTCCAAAACACAACTATGAGGTCAGTAAAATGTTTCTTTGGTCCCCACTGTTGTGCTTAGGGCAGTGGCAACTACAGTGTGCTACACTGCCATGCCTCCAGTGTCCATGGCAGACATTGGCCATTTATCATGGTCCTGTTTCCTGCTGAGCATAGTTGCAACTAGGGATTATTCTCTATTTATTGCCCTAGGCAGCCACTGCTGATCTGGCACAAGAAGTAGAAATTATTTCACATCCTTGCTCGGGGAACTCTGTCTCTGAGAGGCAGCATGGGAGAGCAGAGGAAAGTTCTAGAGCTATATATCAAGTCAAGTAACCAAACTTTGAATCGGATAGATTCATGTCAGTGGGCTTGGGTTTGAATCCAGGCTTTGCCACTACTAACTTGGCAAATTAACTTACTTCTCTGAGCCTATCTGCTCTTTTTAAAGTAGGATTAATGACACCAATTTCCTAGGCTATTGGTGATATTAAATGAGATGGAATGTGTACTATTCTCAATGGATTGGGCAGCTCTCTAAATGTTAGTTCACATTACCTTTATATTAAAACCTAGACCAAGAAGACAATATGATAAACTTACTCTCAGTAACAGGCAAACATCAATATTTTAATGGGGAAGTACATTTAATGAAAAGAATTAATTGTTGTAGTGTTTTATATGTTATCTTTAGGGGTCAAAAGTTTTGAGCTGGGGTTTCATTTGCTCAAAACCACTCAGACCATCATTTTTTCTGCCTAAAGGACATGGCTTGATTTCAGTTTCTGTAATGTCAAACTTGGCAGAGACTAGTGTTTTAGGGAATTACAAAGGGAGGAGAATCCATAATCTTTGCCCTTGAGGAAGTCAAGCCAGAGGAACACAGTGACAAATAAATATACTGTAGAATACAAATAACTGAAGCCTGGAAACATACCCACATATGCTAAATTATAGCTCCATAAATGTATTTACTTCCACAGTATCTGCACAGGCAGGCAGATCAATGGAACAGAATGGAATCTTAAGTAGGTCCAAATACTTCAGGGAATTTAGTGTATGATAAGGATGGCATTTCAAATCAGTGAAGAAAGAAAGATTATTTAATAAGTGCTATTAAGACAACTTTTTAAGTATTTTAGGAAAAAAGTTAGATTTCTGCTATAAAGACAAAATGCAGACACGTAAAAATTGTATAAGGCATCATGGAAAAAATTTCTATAATCTTGGAGTAAGACCTTCTCACGTAAGAAGGAAACTAAGTAGATATTTAAAAACAAAAGGATTTTGCTATAAAAATTAAAACTCATCTATGGAAGCACATGGTAATTAAAGGTAAAAGACAAAACTGTAAAAAATATATTCAGTTCAGTTCAGTCGCTCAGTCATATCCGACTCTTTGCGACCCCGTGAATCGCAGCACGCCAGGCCTCCCTGTTCATCACTATCTCCCGGAGTTCACTCAGACTCGCATCCATCGAGTCAGTGATGCCATCCAGCCATCTCATCCTGGGTTGTCCCCTTCTCCTCCTGCCCCCAATCCCTCCCAGCATCAGAGTCTTTTCCAGTGAATCAACTCTTCACATGAGGTGGCCAAAGTACCGGAGTTTCAGCTTTAGCATCATTCCTTCCAAAGAAATCCCAGGGCTGATCTCCTTCAGAATGGACTGGTTGGATCTCCTTGCAGTCCAAGGGACTCTCAAGAGTTTTCTCCAACACCACAGTTCAAAAGCATCAATTCTTCTGTGCTCAGCTTTCTTCACAGTCCAACTCTCGCATCCATACATGACCACTGGAAAAACCATAGCCTTGACTAGATGGACCTTAGTCAGCAAAGTAATGACTCTGCTTTTGAATATGCTGTCTAGGTTGGTCATAACTTTTCTTCCAAGGAGTAAGCTTCTTTTAATTTCATTGCTGCAGTCATCATCTGCAGTGATTTTGGAGCTCAAGAAGATAAAGTCTGACACTGTTTCCACTCTTTCCCCATCTATTTCTCATGAAGTGATGGGACCGGATGCCATGATCTTCGTTTTCTGAATGTTGAGCTTTCAGCCAACTTATTCACTCTCCTCTTTCACTTTCATCAAGAGGTTTTTTAGTTCCTCTTTACTTTCTGCCTTAAGGGTGGTGTCATCTGCATATCTCAGGTTATTGATATTTCTCCCAGCAATCTTGATTCCAGCTTGTATTTCTTCCAGTCCAGCATTTCTCATGATGTACTCTGCATAGAAGTTAAATAAGCAGGGTGACAATATACAGCCTTGATGTACTCCTTTTCCTATTTGGAACCAGTCTGTTGTTCCATGTCCAGTTCTAACTGTTGCTTCCTGACCTGCATACAGATTCCTCAAGAGGCAGGTCAGGTGGTCTGGTATTCCCATTTCTCTCAGAATTTTCCACAGTTTATTGTGATCCACACAGTCAAAGGCTTTGGCATAGTCAATAAAGCAGAAATAGATGTTTTTCTGGAACTCTCTTGCTTTTTCCATGATCCAGGGGATGTTGGCAATTTGATCTCTGGTTCCTCTGCCTTTTCTAAAACCAGCTTGAACATCAGGAAGTTCATAGTTCACATATTACTGAAGCCTGGCTTGGAGAATTTTGAGCATTACTTTACTAGCATGTGAGATGAGTGCAATTGTG
>SJYQ01002795.1:251754-263029 GCA_006410935.1 Redunca redunca | reverse complement strand
ATTTCTTTTCCATGGGGATGGTCTTGATCCCTGTCTCCTGTACAATGTCATGAACCTCTGTCCATAGTTCATCAGGCACTCTATCTATCAGATCTAGGCCCTTAAATCTACTTCTCACTTCCACTGTATAATCATAAGGGATTTGATTTAGGTCATACCTAAATGGTTTAGCAGTTTTCCCTATTTTCTTCAATTTAAGTCTGAATTTGGCAATAAGGTGTTCATGATCTGAGCCACAGTCAGCTCCTGGTCTTGTTTTTGTTGACTATATAGAGCTTCTCCATCTTTGGCTGCAAAGAATATAATCAATCTGATTTCCGTGTTGACCATCTGGTGATGTCCATGTGTAGAGTCTTCTCTTGTGTTGTTGGAAGAGGGTGTTTGCTATGACCAGTGCATTTTCTTGGCAAAACTCTATTAGTCTTTGCCCTGCTTCATTCCGCATTCCAAGGCCAAATTTGCCTGTTAAGTGTTTCTTGACTTCCTACTTTTGCATTCCAGTCCCCTATAATGAAAAGGACATCTTTTTTGGGTGTTAGTTCTAAAAGGTCTTGTAGGTCTTCATATAACCGTTCAACTTGAGCTTCTTTAGCATTACTGGTTGGGGCATAGACTTGGATTACCATGATATTGAATGGTTTGTCTTGGGAACGAACAGAGCTCATTCTGTCATTTTTGAGATTGCATCCAAGTACTGCATTTTGGACTCTTTTGTTGACCATGATGACTATTCCATTTCTTCTGAGGAATTCCTGCCCACAGTAGTAGATATAATGGTCATCTGAGTTAAATTCACCCGTTCCAGTCCATTTTAGTTTGCTGATTCCTAGAATGTCGATGTTCACTCTTGCTGCCTCCTTTTTGACCACTTCCAATTTGCCTTGATTCATGGACCTAACATTCCAGGTTCCTATGGAATATTGCTCTTTACAGCATCGGACCTTTCTTCTGTCACCAGTCACATCCACAATTGGTTATTGTTTTTGCTTTGGCTCTATCCCTTCATTCTTTCTGGAGTTATTTCTCCATTGATCTCCAGTAGCGTCTTTGGCACCTATTGACCTGGGGTGTTCTCCTTTCAGTATCCTATCATTTTGCCTTTTCCTACTGTTCATGGGGTTCTCAAGGCAAGAATACTGAAGTGGTTTGCCATTCCCTTCTCCAGTGGACCACTCTCTGTCAGACCGCTCCACCATGACCTGCCCATCTTGGGTTACCCCACGGGCATGGCTTAGTTTCACTGAGTACAACAAGGCTGTGGTCCTAGTGTGATTAGATTGACTAGTTTTCTGTGAGTATGGTTTCAGTGTGTCTGCCCTCTGATGCCCTCTTGCAACACCTACCATCTTACTTGGGTTTCTCTTACCTTGGGCGTGGGGTGTCTCTTCACAGCTGCTCCAGCAAAGCGCAGCCTCTGCTCCTTACCTTGGATGAGGGGTATCTCCTCCCACCGCCCTTCCTGACCTTCAACGTGGGATAGCTCCTCTAGGTCCTCCTATGCCCGTGCAGCCACTGCTCCTTGGATGTGGTGTGGCTCCTCCTGGCCGCTGTCCCTGGCTTCGGAAGTGGGGGGCTCCTCTCGGCAGTCCCCCATGAACTCGGACATGGGGTGGCTCCTCCTGGCTGCTGCCCCTGTCCTCGGACGTGGGGTAACTCCTCTTGGCCGCTGCCCTTCGGGCATGGG
This sequence comes from Redunca redunca, assembly GCA_006410935.1. NCBI lineage: Eukaryota > Metazoa > Chordata > Mammalia > Artiodactyla > Bovidae > Redunca > Redunca redunca. The sequence goes on along the minus strand of SJYQ01002795.1, from coordinate 261,345 downwards.
GTCCTCCTGGCTTCTGTCCCTGCCTCAGACGTGGGCTAGCTTCTCTCGGCCGCAGCCGCCTGCTGTATTCCATGGATATACCAACGTTTACTGTATCTGCACTGTATATGTACCTATACCCTCAAAAAACTGAGTTCATATATGTCAACAAGAAAAATATGAAAAAGATCTAAAAAAATAGGCAAAAGATATGAGAAAGCAGTTTGGAGAGAGAAAAAATCTTTCTAAGCATATGAAAAATCTTCAGTTGTATTCATAATTAAAGAAACACAAATTCAGATCATAATTTTTCACCTAATAGGCTGGTGATAGTTATTAGCATAAAATGTGGAAATTTAAGGTGGATGATGTCGGGGGTACAGACTTATGTGTGTACAGGAATGGTAAAAGTTAGTAAAGCCTTTTTGGAGTGCAACTGGACAACATTATCCAAAATTTTAAATGTGCAAATTATACAATTCCTACTTCTAGGGATTTATCCTTTGGCTTGATTTGCATAAATATGCAGAGAAGTCTGAAGAAAAATTGTTCATTGCACTATTATTTACAAAAACAAAAACAAAAACAAAAAACCGGGAAGCAACCTAACATGTCCACTAGCAAGAGATTGACTAAAATATTTCAATGCTATTCTATAATAAAACGTTACATAGCCATTAAAATAAGTGACTCTACATGGGCTAATTTGTATATTGTTAAACAAAAGAAAAGTCTGTACTTAATGTCTACAGACATGTATTTATACCGAAGTGTTCTGGAAAGGCATGCAAGAAACTATTGACTGTGGTTACCACTTTGTAGTAACTCTGAAGCAGTAGAGTAGAAAGAAGAATCACTTTCCTTTGGAAACTTTATTGTACTATTTTCTGACCAAAATTTTGCTATTTTCATAATAAATGGATGGTCTGATGGATGGATAAAGTGATAAGCAAATTGATTGCCTGGGAATTTTTTCAACCTAATTTCTTCTGTGCATACATCACTTAGCAAATTCTTCATATCACCAAAAAAAAAAAAAAAAAAAAAGAATGGATCCCTATAAGAGGATGAGAAACTGAAATAGTTCTGAGAAACCAGAAGCAAATGGATTCAAAGAGATTCACTAAAAAGGCATGTGCAGTATGGACCCATTTGGCAGTCTTCTCAGCTCACAGTCAATAGAAGGCAATAGCAAAGGGGCCTTGGATCAGCTAGCCTGTGCCATCTGGGCTGGTCTCCTTTCCCCTAAGACTTACTTTTTTGTTGCAAATGGCTCAGTAGCTTCATGTCCCCACAGCAGATGAAGTTACTGGGTGTTGGGTCTGCATAGGCAGAGCGGTATTTTCAGTAGTTACCAAGACCAAGAGGGTCTGGGACTCATCTTCATGAAAAGAAATATATCAATATGTCCCACCAATCCCTGTGTCTCAACATTGCTCCACAATAATCTGTAGCAGGTTGGACTAGAAAAGATCATACAACTGGCATTTTCAAAAACGAAGGTACACAAATAGCAAAGTCTCACCAAACATTTGATGAGAAGCATTTCTGTAAAAGTGAGCCATTAAATTTAATGATCAGAAGAGCTAAAATCCAAAGAAGAGTTAATACAGCGAACAGAATATATCAAGTATAATTAATATCTTTAGAGATATGCAGTGGAATATTAATAATATTGCAATCATGAATCATAAAACATTTAATTAAAATATGTGTATTGAAATAAAGTTATGGTACAAATTTCCTTGAGTTTTTCTGGTGACTCAGTGGTAAAGAATCTGCCTACCAATGCGGGAGACACAAGAGATGTGGGTTCGATCTCTGGGTCTTGAAGATCACCTGGAGAAGGAAATGTCAAGTCACTCTAGTATTCTTGCCTAAGAAATCTTATGGATAGAGGAGCCTGGTGAACTATAGTCCATGGGGAGACATGACTTTGCGACTAAAAAAACACAAATTTCCTTAGTGTTATAAGTAGTTAATTTTCCCGTTAATTCATCAAGTACATTGAATGTGTCATACCTTTTTGCCTTTTTATGGGGTTCTCAAGGCAAGAATACTGAAGTGGTTTGCCTTTCTCTTCTCCAGTGGACCACCCTTTGTCAGAACTCTCCACTATGACCCATCCATCTTGGATGGCCCTACACAGCATGACTCATAGTTTCATTGAGCTAGACAAGGCTGTGGTCCATATGATCAGTTCGGTTAGTTTTCTGTGATTGTGGTTTTCATTATTTCAGCCCTCTGATGGATAAGGACAAGAGGCTTATGGAAGCTTCTTGGTGGGAGAGATTGACTAAGGGGAAACTGAGTCTTGTTCTGATGGGCAGGGCCATGTTCAGTAAATCTTTAATCCAATTTCCTGTTGATGGGCGGGCCTGTGTTCCCTCCCTGTTGCTTGACCTGAGGCCAAATTCTGGTGGAGGTAATGAAGATAATGGTGACCTCCTTCAAAAGGTCCCTTATATGCACTGCTGCACTCAGTGCCCCTGACCCTGCAGCAGGCCACTGCCGACCCACGCCTCCACTGGAGACTCCTGGACACTCATGGGCATGTCTGGGTCAGTCTTTTATGGGGTCACTGCTCTTTTCTCCTGGGTCCTGGTGTGCAGGTTTTGTTTGTGCCCTCCAAGAGTCTGTTTCCCCAGTTCTGTCTAAGTTCTGGTGGTTCTATGGTGGGGTTCATGGCCACCTCCTCCAAAGGGGCTTATGCCATACCCAGGTCTGCTGCACCCAGAGCCCCTGCGGCAGGCCACTGCTGACCTGTACCTCTACAGGGGATACTTGGACACAGTTCTGGCTCAGTCTCCTTATGCCAAATTCAGACTTAGGTTGAAAAGAGTAGGGAAACCCACTAGACCATTCAGGTATGACCTAAATCAAATCCCTTACAATTATACACTGGAAGTGATAAATAGATTCAAGGGATTAGATGTGATAGAGTGCCTGAAGAACTATGGCCAGAGGTTTGTGACACTGTACAGGAGGCAGGGATGAAGACCATCATAAGAGAAAGAAATGGAAAAAGGCAAATGGCTGTCTGAGGAGGCCTTACAAATAGCTGAGAAAAGAAGAGACGCTGAAGGCAAAGGAGGAAAGGAAAGATATACCCATTTGAAAGCAGAGTTCTAAAGAATACCAAGGAGAGATAAGAAAGCCTTCCTCAGTGATCAATACAAAGAAATAGAGGAAAACAATAGAATGGGAAAGTTTAGAGATCTCTTCAAGAAAATTAGAGATACCAAGGGAACATTTCAGGCAAAGATGGGCACATTAAAGGACAGAAATAGTCTGGACCTAACAGAAGCAGAAAATAATAAGAGGTGGCAAGAATACACAGAAGAACTAAACAAAAAAAGATCTTCATGACCCAGATAACCATGATAGTGTGATCACTCACCTAGAGCCAGACATTCTGGAATGTGAAGTCAAGTGGGCCTTAGGAAGCATCACTATGAAGAAAGCTAGTGGAGGTGATGGAATTCCAGTTGAGCTATTTCAAATCCTAAAAGATGATGCTGTGAAAGTGTTACATTCAATATGCCAGTCAATTTGAAAAACTCAGCAGTGGCCACAGGGCTGGAAAAGGTCAGTTTTCATTCCAATCCTCCAAAAAGGCAATGCCAAAGAATGTTCAAAGTACCGTTCAGTTGTACTCATCTCACACGCTAGCAAAGTAATGCTCAAAATTCTCCAAGCCAGGCTTCAACAGCATGTGAACTGTGAACTTCCAGATGTTCAAGCTGGATTTAGAAAATGTTGAGGAACCAGATATCAAATTGCCAACATCCGTTGGATCATCAAAAAAGCAAGAGAGTTCCAGAAAGACATCTACCTTTCTTTTATTGACTATGCCAAAGCCTTTGACTGTGTGGATCACAACAAACTCTGGAAAATCCTGAAAGAGATGGGAATACCAGACCACCTGACCTGCCTCCTGAGAAACCTGTATGCAGGTCAGGAAGCAACAGTTAGAACCAGACATAGAACAACAGACTGGTTCCAAATCGGGAAAGGAGTACATCAAGGCTGTATATTGTCACCCTGCTTATTTAACTTATATGCAGAGTACATCATGTGAAATGCCGGGCTGGAAGAAACACAAGCTGGAATCAAGATTGACAGGAGAAATATCAATAACCTCAGATATGTAAATGACACCACCCTTATGGCAGAAAGCAAAGAAGAACTAAAGAGCCTCTTGATGAAAGTGAAAGAGGAGAGTGAAAAAGTAGGCTTAAAACTCAACATTCAGAAAGCTAAGATTATGGTATCCAGTCCCATCACTTCATGGCAAATAGACGTGGAAAAAGTGGAAAGAGTGAGAGACTTTATTTTTTGGGCTCCAAAATCACTGCATATGGTAACTGCAGCCATGGAATTCAGATGCTTGTTCCTTGGTAGAAAAGCTATGACAAACCTAAACAGCATATTAAAAAGCAGAGACATTACTTTGCCAACAAAGGTCCATATAGTCAAAGCTATGCTTTTTCCAGTAGTTATGTATGGATGTGAGAGTTGGACCATAAAGAAAACTAAGCACTGAAGAATTGATTTTTTTGAACTGTGGTGTTGGAGAAGACTCTTGAGAGTTCCTTGGACTGCAAAGAGATCCAACCAGTCCATCCTAAAGGAAATCAGTCCTGAATATTCATTGGAAGGACTGATGCTTAAGCTGAAACTCCAATACTTTGGCCACCTCATGCGAAGAGCTGACTCATTGGAAAAGACCCTGGGAAAAGGTGCTGGGAAAGATTGAAGGTGGGAGGAGAAGGGGACGACAGAAGATGAGATGGTTCGATGGCATCACTGATGTGATGGACATGAGTTTAAATAGGCTCCAGGAGTTGGTGATGGACAGGGAAGCGTGGTGTGCTGCAGTCCATGGGGTCGCAAAAAGTTGGACATGACTGAGCGACTGAACTGAACATTAAATGTATTCAGTGTTCAGTACTGCTGGCTGTTGCTGAATCTAATAATGGCACACTTTACTATTTGGAAAGTTTTTTTTTTTTGCTACTCAAAACATCCTTGTAACATGAACAGGGCAGGGCAGCTTTTATTAAATCTCACCTTAAGAGATTGCGGCCTGGGATAGGGTTAAATATTTTGCTTACAATGAAACAATCAGTGACAAGGCTGAGATTCACACTCAGGCTTTTCAATTTCAAAGACATGGCACTTTGAAATCACACGATATTTGTAAGAAATGTAATGCTTAGCCTACTTTCTACAGGGAAAGAGTCACTATGACTTTTCTGAAAGCAGGGCACAATAGCACCGAGAAGATGTGCATGTGAGCAGTGATTGGATTTTTGTTTTCTACTTGTATTTCTTAAACATCACCAGGTACAAGATTCCTGGAGGCAGCTTCTATGTATACATAACAGCTTGGATTTATGATCTCAGGAAATAATATAGTAGAAAACTTAGTGACATGCTTTTACAAAAAGTTTTATAGGTTGTCTCTTTCAGCCTGAAAGAAGTAGGTCATGAGAATGACCGCAGACTTACCAAGAAATTTAAGATTTTTATTTTTTATTCCAGCTGAAACTGCTTAACCCCAGATTTTGACAGTGATGCCATGAACTATGGCTCAGGAAAAGCTCCTGATCCCCCTGTGTCTGTGTTTTGGGACTTATTTTAAGACTGAAGCTCAAGTTTGCAAGGACATTGGGATAGCTGTCCAACCTGGTCACGAATGTTTTTAACCTCATGGACATCTTCCAGGAATGAAATAGTTTCCTCAGATTCTATTTGGATTCCAGGAGCTTGTAAATAGACCCAGCTTCTGCAGGTGATGCAGTACAATGGATGAGTTTGGTACCATTGAGCTATAAAGTACCATGAAGAGTGTCTGAAAGTTGAAATTAACTTTTTATTAGCATGACACAGCTGTGGGCTGTTTCATCTTGTCAGCAGCAAATTCCTGGTTCTCTCCCTCGCCTTTTCATAGACCTCACATTGGTTCACCTCCAGCTATTCCTAACGTCCTCACAGGCACTGTCCTGCTCCTTGTCAGCTTTTTCTAGTCCTACCGCTTCTTTATGTGGCTTTTTGATGTTTCAAAAGAAGCGTGGAATGTGATAGACCTTTCATTTTCAAATGTGCTTTTACTGGCTTTGATGCCCGTATCAGAGCAATAGCCTAGAAAGATTAGGTGAAGGAGAAATGGGAGACCAGCTCTCCCAAGGGCTGACTGCACAACCTCAGTTATGCTATATTTTCCTATCTATGTCAAGAATGTGTGTTAAACAATAAGTCTTCACTTCCTCCAGATTTTGCTAGCCACCTGCCAGGTTTGTTGCCTAGACACCTGACAAAATACAGACCTCCAGTAGTCAGACTTGCACCAGATCTGAAATAGAACAATCCTTGCTTTAGTAGTATTCCTGTGTGCACATCCCGCATTGCTTCTCTCTTCTGAAACATTAGGGCTAGGTAGGCAATTCATGCCTTGTTTACGATGTCCCTTATCTATCTCCACTTGACCACCCAAATAGGTATCTTGCTTTGGCCTGTGAGTATTTAAAGCCATGACCTCCTGAAAGAAGTAACCTGAAACAGCTGAGAATGCATGAATATTTGCTCTGTTATGCAGTTTCAATTTCTGGAACATCATGTTTTGAATTGCAGTGGAAACAAAAATCCTCTTTATGGCACTCAGTACATTTTGTTCTCAAAAGATTTGATGAGCTTAGATGCTATACAAGGTCCCTTGTAAATTATGATAGAGCAGCAAAAAAATAAAAATTCTACCTAAATTGGACATGTTTCCGGCTTTAATATATCCAGTTATTTAAAATTTCTGTGACTTTAGTGGCTTGGGAAAGAAAAGTATTGGACTCTGCCTTGTGGAACCATGTTAAGTTAATGACAGTGAAAAAGGTCTTGGTCTTTCTTAAAGGATATAAGGATGTCTGCATTAACACCGTTTAAACGTTATTTGAATAAGTGTTTTCTCACACAATAAATTCACCAAAAAGTCAAGTTCACAATTAAAACTTGAAGCAAAATCAATGGGCCAAAATTAATGCAAGGATAACGGGGTTTTGATTGTCTCATGTATAGATTTGAACCATCACCATGTTAGGTTATCCCAAATTCATTGAACATTCTTGTCACCTTGAGAATGATGGTTCATTTGTCTCGTCGGAACCTAAAAAGAATATATATCAGACAAGTTAAATGAAGTCGCTCAGTCATGTCCGACTCTGCGACCCCATGGACTGTAGTCTACCAGGCTCCTCCATCCATGGGATTCTCCAGGTAAGAATACTGGCGTGGGTTGCCATTTCCTTCTCCAGGGGATCTTCCCAACCCAGGAATCAAACCCCAGTCTCCTGCATTGTAGGCAGACGTTTTACTGCTTGAGCCACCAGGGAAGTCCAAGTTAAATGAAAGCACAATCTAATTACCTCAGGAAAATATACTCCATCTATTCAAATTACTCTTCTGTTCTCCAGGCATTCTGAGTGAGAATATGATATAAAATTGTGATAAGAGTTTTGTGATTCCTTTACTCCTTGATGAAGCTCTTCTAAAAGTGTTAATTTGGTGAATATGTGATGTTAAAAATGATATAGGCTGAATAAACTTGCCCGGGAAGTGTTTCAGCACCTACTGTGAATTAGAGCGGATTTGACTGTGAAGAGTACAGTTCTTCAGAAAAGACCAGCAACAGATTTCCCAGGGCAAGCTCCCTTCCTCATCTAGATGGTTCTTCCCTTCCTGATTAAGGCTTCCTAATCCAACTAATCCTAATCTAATCCTCTGAGTGCTTGTATTCTTGTCTGTGAGGCATACAGCTACTGTATATAGATTTTTGTTAGATATTTCTAAGAGTTGTCTTTAAATTCTGTCTTCAGAACCAAGTTTCTCTTTTATGACACATTGTACAGTAGGTATAATAGGCTTTAAAGAGTTAGGCACAGAGATTTTACAACTGAAAGTCTTTGGCCATTCACCTTGTGGAGTTAGTGATACAGAATATGAAATAAAACACCGTAACTATGGAGAGGAATATCAATTGCAAATGATGTTCAACTATGAAAAATGTGGAGTCAATTATACTTCTGGGCTTTTGGTTCAGACTGTTCCATGTTTAACAAGTGAGTTAGCCTGTTTTCACTAAGTGCTTCTAGGAATTCTCCTATAAGAAAAACACAAAATTCAGAATATAAGAGAATATAAGGACACTGGGTAAAACCCAGAGGTCAAATATTTAAAACTGAGAATTAGCTAATTTAAAAATGGTTCAATAAATTCCACTTAGAATTCTGCCCTTGAGATGTGGCTCATTCCATACATACACTTTGAGTATTTCAGTTTGTATGTTGGGAAATGACATTGACTTTGAACTCTAAAAGCAAATGTTCCTTTAAGCCATGCAGTGATTTTGAAGAGTGTGCCTAGTATTTTGAGGGCTTCCTTATATATATTTTTATGTCTTTTAAAAAAGTTATCAGTATTCTCATTATGGATAATTCAAACTTCAGTGCAAAATACGCAAAGCAAAATGCTATTTCTCGCTTCTGCCTTCCATCCTTCTTTCCCAGAGGTGACTCAGAACTAGTGTGGCATGTTCTTGCATCTTCTTTTCTATGTGTTAATATGTATCTATGCACATTATGCTATATGTGTACTTTCACAAAGAGACAGATGCATATTTTTAAAATATGTGGGTTTCAGTATGCAAGTTCTGTGATTTACAGCTTGCCTTTCTTGCCCCTTACCCTGTGCCATCTTTTTCTGTATTGGTCCTTCTAGGTTCATGGCATTCTTTTTTAATGGCTGTATAGTATTCCATGGGAATACTGTATGCACCTTAATACTGAATGCACCTTAATTTATTTCACCACTTCATTTTTGATGGCAATTAGTTTGCTTTTCCTTTTTTAAAGCTACTTTAAACAATGACATACTTTAATCAATGTATGTATATCTTTGTTTACATAGAGAATTTCTTTGAGATAGATTCCCAGAAATAGAATTGCTGGATCAAAGTGCATGCACACTTCAAGATTAGATAAATATTTGATAAAGGACAGAAATGGTATGGACCTAACAAAAGCAGAAGATATTAAGAAGAGGTGGCAAAAATACACAGAAGAACTGTACAAAAAAGATCTTCACGACCCAGATAATCACAATGGTGTGGTCACTCATCTAGAGCCAGACATCCTGGAATGTGAAGTCAAGTGGGCCTTAGAAAGCATCACTACGAACAAAGCTAGTGGAGGTGATGGAATTCCAGTTGAGCTATTTCAAATCCTGAAAGATGATGCTGTGAAAGTGCTACACTCAATATGCCAGCCAATTTGGAAAACTCAGCAGTGGCCACAGGACTGGAAAAGGTCAGTTTTCATTCCAATCCCAAAGAAAGGCAATGCCACAGAATGCTCAGACTACTGCACAATTACACTCATCTCACATGCTAGTAAAGTAATGCTCAAAATTCTCCAAGCCAGGCTTCAGCAACACGTGAACTGTGAACTTCCTGATGTTCAAGCTGGTTTTAGAAAAGGCAGAGGAACCAGAGATCAAATTGCCAACATCTGCTGGTTCATGGAAAAAGCAAGAGAGTTCCAGAAAAACATCTATTTCTGCTTT
>SJYQ01002795.1:206990-251679 GCA_006410935.1 Redunca redunca | reverse complement strand
TGAGAAATCTATATGCAGGTCAGGAAGCAACAGTTAGAACTGGACATGGAACAACAGACTGGTTCCAAATAGGAAAAGGAGTACATCAAGGCTGTATATTGTCACCCTGCTTATTTAACTTATATGCAGATTACATCATGAGAAATGCTGGACTGGAAGAAACACAAGTTGGAATCAAGATTGCCGTGAGAAATATCAATAACCTCAGACATGCAGATGACACCACCCTTATGGCAGAAAGTGAAGAGGAACTAAAAAGCCTCTTGATGAAAGTAAAAGAGGAGAGTGAAAAAGTTGGCTGAAAGCTCAACATTCAGAAAACGAAGATCATGGCATACGGTTCCATCACTTCATGGGAAATAGATGGGGAAAGAGTGGAAACTGTGTCAGACTTTATCTTCTTGGGCTCCAAATCACTGCAGATGGTGACTTCAGCCATGAAATTAAAAGATGCTTACTCCTTGGAAGGAAAGTTATGACCAACCTAGATAGCATATTGAAAAGCAGAGACATTACCTTGCCTACTAAGGTCCGTCTAGTCAAGGCTATGGTTTTTCCAGTGGTCATGTATGGATGTGAGAGTTGGACTGTGAAGAAAGCTGAGCACCGAAGAATTGATGCGTTTGAACTGTGGTGTTGGAGAAGACTCTTGAGAGTCCCTTGGACTGCAAGGAGATCCAACCAGTCCATTCTGAAGGAGATCAGCCCTGGGATTTCTTTGGAAGGAATGATACTAAATCTGAAGCTCCAGCACTTTGGCCACCTCATGTGAAGAGCTGACTCACTGGAATAGACTTTGATGCTGGGAGGGACTGGGGGCAGGAGGAGAAGGGGACGACCCAGGATGAGATGGCTGGATGGCATCACTGACTTGATGGATGTGAGTCTGAGTGAACTCCGGGAGTTGGTGATGGACAGGGAGGCCTGGCGTGCTGCGATTCATGGGGTCACAAAAAGTCGGACATGACTGAGCTACTGAACCGAACTGAATATTCAGATTATGTGTGTAGGGAAGAGTGTACTGGCAGGATATTGTCAACTGGTTATAGCTGGTATCTGCTTTGATGAGCCAGGGCCTTTGCCACACTGGATATTAAATTCTTTGAATTTCATCCCTGAAATTGCCTTCTAAAAAATTGCATTAATTTACATTCCTCCCTTTAAAAGTGCACAAGAATGCCTGACTTTTGCCTTCCTTACCCACACTTAGTATGTCTTCTTTGCCACTGCAAATCTGTGAGGTGAAAAAATAGGACTGTGAAATGCTCAGTGGGTATAAAGTTAAATTTTTCAACATGAGTAAGTTCTAGAGATCTGCTGTGTAACATTTTAACTTTGTAGTTTCCTGATTACCAGTGAGGTGGTCATCTTTTATAAGTTTATTGGTCATTTTTGGTTCTTCTGGGAATTGCCTGTTAATTTGATATGTTATTTTCTACTGGGTTGTTTGACTTTCCTTAACTGATGGCAAGTCATTTTTATACACTACAGATATTAAGCCTTTGTAGAATTTGTTTTGGATGTTTTCTTTGTCTGTCAGTCACTTGGCTCCAACTTTGTTTCTGAAGTCTTTTGTTGTTAAAAAAAAAACTTTTAATTTTTAAAAATAACTTTCATTGAGATATGATTGACATATTAAAAGCTGTATATATTTAATATATACAACTTGATGATTTTGAAGATGAATATACACTTGTGAAACCATCGCTATGCTCCATGACATAAACATATTCATCACCTCCAAAAGTTTTAACATGTCATCTCTATTATTATAATAATCATTAGTGATAAGAATATACTATATATCTTATTAAGCAAGTTTTTAAGTATACAATATAGTGTTCTTGACTATAGGCCCTGTGGTATAGCATGGTATATCTCTAGGATTTATTCATTTTGCAAAATTGAAACTTTGTGCCCTTTGACTAATATTTTCCTTTCTCTCTGCTCCCAGCCTCTGGCCATCACTGTTCAACTTTCTACTTCTATGATTTTGGCTATTTTAGAGTCCTCATATAAGTCCTCATATAGTAACTGTCCTTCTGTGTCTGGCATCCATGTTATTACAAATAGCAGAATTTTCCTTTTTTTTTTAAGGCTAAATATTATAGCAATGTATGTATGTATACAATCACATTTTCTTATCCATTCATTCACTGATGGACATTTAGTTTGCTTCCCTACTTTGGTGATTGTGAACAATGCTGCAGTGAACGTGAAATGCAGATATACCCTCAAGATTCTAATTTCAGTTCCTTTGGATATGTAACCAGATGTGAAATTGCTAGATCATATGTAATTCTGTTTTTAATTTGTTTAGGAACCTCCATACTGTTTTCCATAGTAGCTGAATCAATTTACATTCCTACCAATATTGTACTAGGATTCCCATTACTCCAAATCCATGCAAACAGTTGTTATTTTTTGTTTTTCAATAATACCCCCATAATAGGTATGAGGTGATATCTCATTGTGGTTTTGATTTGCATTTCCCTGATGATTAGTCATGTTGAACACTTATTCATGTACCTGTTGGCTATTTGCATGTCATCTTTGGAAAAATATCTGTTTTGGCCCTTTGCCCAAGTTTTGCTTCCCAGATGGCACTAGTGGTAAAGAACCCACCTGCCAATGCAGGAGACATGAGAGACGCGAGTTTGATCCCTGGGTCAGGAAGATTCCCTGGAGAAGGGCATGGCAACCCACTCCAGTGTTCTTGCCTAGAGAAGCCCATGGACAGAGGAGCCTGGTCGGCCACAGTCCATAGGGTGGACCGAGTTGGACACACTGACACGAGTTAGCATGCATGCAGCACACGCATGTTTTAATTTTTTTTCTACTGAGTTATAGGATCATGGAAAAAGCAAGAGAGTTCCAGAAAAACATCTATTTCTGCTTTATTGACTATGCCAAAGCCTTTGACTGTGTGGATCACAATAAACTGTGGAAAATTCTGAGAGAGATGGGAATACCACACCACCTGACCTGCCTCTTGAGAAATCTATATGCAAGTCAGGAAGCAACAGTTAGAACTGGACATGGAACAATAGACTGGTTCCAAATAGGAAAAGGAGTACGTCAAGGCTGTATATTGTCACCCTGCTTATTTAACTTATATGCAGGGTACATCATGAGAAATGCTGGACTGGAAGAAACACAAGCTGGAATCAAGATTGCCGGGAGAAATATCAATAACCTCAGACATGCAGATGACACCACCCTTATGGCAGAAAGTGAAGAGGAGCTAAAAAGCCTCTTGATGAAAGTGAAAGAGGAGAGTGAAAAAGTTGGCTGAAAGCTCAACATTCAGAAAACAAAGATCATGGCATCCGGTCCCATCACTTCATGGGAAATAGATGGGGAAAGAGTGGAAACTGTGTCAGACTTTGTCTTCTTGGGCTCCAAAATCACTGCAGATGGTGACTGCAGCCATGAAATTAAAAGATGCTTACTCCTTGGAAGAAAAGTTATGACCAACCTAGATAGTATATTCAAAACCAGAGACATTACTTTGCCGACTAAGGTCTGTCTAGTCAAGGCTATGGTTTTTCCTGGTGTCAGGTATGGATGTGAGACTTGGACTGTGAAGAAAGCTGAGCACCAAAGAACTGATGCGTTTGAACTGTGGTGTTGGAGAATACTCTTGAGAGTCCCTTGGACTGCAAGGAGATCCAACCAGTCCATTCTGAAGGAGATCAGCCCTGGGATTTCTTTGGAAGGAAAGATGCTGAAGGTGAAACTCCAGTACTTTGGACACCTGATGCAAAGAGTTGATTCATTGGAAAAGACTCTGATGCTGGGAGGGATTGGGGGCAGGAGGAGAAAGGGACGACCCAGGATGAGATGGCTGGATGGCATCACTGACTCGATGGACGTGAGTCTGAGTGAACTCCGGGAGTTGGTGATGGTCAGGGAGGCCTGGCGTGCTGCGATTCATGGGGTTGCAATGAGTCGGACACAACTGAGCAACTGAACTGAACTGATAGGAATTTTCTATATATCTTGGATATTAACCCTTTATCATGGGTATGAATTACAGATACTTTCTCCCATTCTATAGACTGTCTTTTCATTTTATTGATTGCTTTTGCTATACAACAACAAAAGTACCCAAAAAGGAAGTTAAGAAAGCAATCCCATTTACAATAGCCTAAAAATCAAATTACTTGGGAATAAACTTAAAGTGACTTACTACATTGAAAACTAGAAAACATGGGTGAAATAAATGAAAGAAAACATAAATAAATGGAAAGACGTTACATGTTTACGGTTTGAAAGAATTAATATTGTGTAGATGTTTATACTGCCCAAAATTATCTACATATTTATACAATCCTTTTCAAATTCTCAGTGGTGTTTTTTACAGAAAAGAAAATTCTAAGATTTGTGTAGATCCACAAAAGACTCTGAATAGCCAATGCAAGAGCAAAGATGGAAGCATCACATTTTCTGATTTCAAAATAAATTATAATAATGCATCAATCAAAACAATATGATACTGCCATAAAAACAGACATACAGACCAATGGAACAGAATAGAGTCTAGAAATAAATCCACACATATATGCTCAACTGATGTTTGGCAAAGATGCCAAGAATACACAGTGAGGAAATTATGCTATTAATGGTTTCTTCAATAAATGGTGCTGGTAAAACTGGATAGCCACATGCCAAAGAATGAAAATTGATCCTTTTCTTATATCATACAAAGAATTAACTCAAAAAGGATTAGAGTCTTAAGTGAAGTGAAGTTGCTCAGTCTGACTCTGAGACCCAGTGGACAGTAGCCTCCACCAGGCTCCTCCATCCATATGATTTTGTAGGCAAGAGTACTGGAGAGGGTTGCCATTTCCTTCTTCACGGAATCTTCCTGACCCAAGGATTGAACCCAGGTCTCCCGCGTTGTAGACAGACACTTTACCATCTGAGCCACCAGGGAAGCCCAGAGACTTGAAATAAGACCTAAAAGCAGAAAACTCCTGGAGGAAAAGATAGGGAAACCCTTCATGCAGTGTGGTATCAGTTTCTGGTGTACAGCGAAGTGTTTCAGTTGTATATGTATATTTTCATATTCTTTTCCATGAGGCTTTATAGGGTATTGAGTATACAGTAGGACCTTATCTAATAGTTTGTATCTGCTAAATGCAAACTCCTAATTCACCCCTCCCCTATTCTTATTCCCCTTTGGTAACCATAAATTTGTTTTCTGTCTCTCTGAGTCTGTTTCTGTTTCATAAAAATGTTCATTTGTGTCATATTTTAGATTGCAATGTAATATCATAATGCCATATAATATATGGTGTTTTTCTTTTTCTAACTTACTATACTTAGTATGATCATCTATAGGTCCATCCACGTTGCTACAAATGGTAGTATTTCATTCTTTTTTATACCTATGTCATTTATTGTATGACTCATTTCCCCCACTAAGTTGAAATAACGTGATTATAAATCCTACAAATAAAATCCTCATGTATGTGTGGGTAAACTTCCAGACTCTATTCTGTTGCCTTGTTTTGTATTTTGCATGATACCAGACTGTTTTACTTCATAGAATGTTTTCATATGTTTTGCTATCTATAAGGTTTTTCCTAATTTGGGACTTCAGTGCCTAGCTCAGTTTCAGGTACATGAGACAGGGGTTCTTAACCCAGAGTTAATGGCTCAGAGAATCTGTGAAGTCCCTAAAACTGATAGTATTTCATGTGTTTGAGAGTATGTGTATATGTCAACATGTATATGTCATTTTTCTAGGAAGAGGGTCCATCAGATTTCTTCAGATTTTGAAAGTAGACCATCACCCTCAAAAGGAGGGGGAGCATCCCTGATGGAGATGTTGAACAAGAGTTTGTTGAATGGAATTGACAATATCCCTTTGAATGATTAATTTTTCCTCAGGCTGACACAATTGATGACTAATATGTGTGTAAGAGGGGATAAAACCAAAGTAGCTCATTTAGATGAGAGAAAGAGATGTTCATTGATAGCTTTAATTGCATCTCCTTATTCTAGCTTCAGTCGGAACTGATGTGTATTTTAGAATAGAGCAGGCTAAAAATACTAGCACATGTCAAATATCCATTATAGGACAAAACTTTGTTTTGTATTTAATATAGAGCCCCTGATAATTGACTTTGTTCTTTTCCCCACTTAGTGTGTGGACTAACAGAATTGATTATTTTGATTGACTTAACTCTGTTCCAGATGAATAGAGCAGTCCAACTGGCTTTTTCCACCACTTCATGGATTGAATGAACTGGCTATTTTGGTCCTGTGAGAAAGCCTCACTGTCTTTAATCCATATCTTCCCTGTTGGAGTATAGTCTATTTTGGAGTTTCAGTTCAGGAACATTTGAATTTTGTGTCAGTGAGTTTTCTGGTTTCGTTGCCTTGGGACAATCTCCCTATCTATGCTCCAGTGGTTCAAAATTATCTGGTCAGTCTTGGCTTTTTCATAGTGTGCTGCTGCTGGGTGTCATTCAGTCTTCCCGTGTAGAGTGTCTGAAAAATTAGTGGTTGGGGTAAAAAGAGAGAAGATAATTAGAACAAACAAGTCAAGTAAATAGGTTCTGCAAGGTACTCTCCTGAATGAATTCTTTATGAATATTACATATATAAATGCAATTTATGAGTTATTTCATTTAAATTTAAAAACTAATTGGTTTTAATTAGAATTTATTGTGAAATACCAACACCAATACTAATGTCTAGTAAAGAGAATTTAAAATATGCAATGAGTTTGTTGACCACGTACCAAACCGAATTGGTCATGTTTAAGCGTTTTGTGCTGTGGTTAGCCACTCAGTCGTGTCCAACTCTTTGCAACCTCATGGACTGTAGCCCACCAGGCTCCTCTGTCCTGGGGATTCTCCAGGCAAGAATACTGGAGTAGGTTACCATGACCTCCTCCAGGGGATCTTCCCAACCCAGGGAGTGAACCCAGGTCTCCTGTATTGCAGGTGGGTTCCTTACCATCTGAGTCACCAGGGAAGCCCAAGAATACTGGAGTCGGTAGCCTATCCTTTCTCCCGGGGATCTTTCCGACCCAGGAATCCAACTGCGGTCTCCTGCATTGCAGGTGGCTTCTTTACCAGCTAAGCTACCAGGGAAGCTTTTACAATAAAATTGAGATGAAGGTACAGAGATGTCCCATATACCCCTTGCCTCCACGTATGTGTAACCTCCCCCATAATTGACATCGTTCAGGAGAATGGTACTTTTTTATTTTTTTTTTTAACCAAGGAAGAGCCCACATTGACTCATCATAGTTATCAAAAGTACAGTTTACCTTAGGGTCAATGCTTCGTGCTGTATATTTTATGGATTTGGACAAAGGTATAATGACATGCATCCATCGTTATAACATCATATAGAATATATTCATTCTCCTAAAAATCCTCTGTCTTCCACCCATTCATCTTGCCCTCATGCCACTGATCTATTTGTTGTCTTTATAATTCTTTCTTTCTTTTCCAGAATGTCATGTAGTTGGAATCATATAGGATGTAGCCATTTCAGATAAGCTTCTTTAACTTCTTTCCTCATAGCTCAGTTGGTAAAGAATCTGCCTGCAATGTGGGAGACCTGGGTTCGATCCTTGGGTTGGGAAGCTCCCCTGGAGAAGGGAAAGGCTACCCACTCCAGCATTCTCGCTTGGAGAATTCCAGGGGGTCAGAAAGAGTCGGACACGACTGAGGGACTTTCACTTCGCTTCTTTAACTTAGTCATACAGTTAAGGTTCATCCATGTCTTTTCATGACTTGATAGCTCATTTCTTTTTTTTAGTTCTGAATAATATTCCATTGCTTGAATGTACTGCAGTTTAACCATTCACCTACTGAAGGAAAGTAGGTGAATGGTTAAATTTTGGTGGCTTCCAAGTTTTGGTGATTATGAATAAAGTTACCGTAAATATCCATTGCAAGGTTTTGTGAGGATAAAAGGTTTCAGCTCTTCTGGGTAAATACAAAGAACAGTGAATCCCAGATTCCATGGTGAGAGTAAATTTAATTTTGTAAGAAACCACCAAACTATCTTCTGAAGTGGCAATGCCGGTGACGTCCCCTCAGCAGTGTCTTGTTCCACTAGCAGTGTTCATATCCTCACAATTATTTGGAGTTGTTGATGTTCTGGATTTTGGCCTTTCTATTAGGAGTGTAGTAGCATCTTGTTGCTGTTTTAATTTGCATTTCCCTGATCACAAGTGATGTGAAGCATCTTTTCGCATGCTTATTTGCCATCTGCATCTTCCTTGGTGAGGTGTCTGTTAAGGTCTTTGTCTCATCATGTTGAATTTTAGAGTTCTTAGTGTATTTTAGATAACAGTCCTTCATCAGATGTATCTTCCGCAAATATTTTCTCCCAGTCTTTGGTTTGTCTTCTAATTCTCTTGACATGGTATTTTGCAGGGCAGACATTTTAGTTTTAATGAAGTCCAGTTTATTAATTCTTTCATTAATTGCCTTTGGTGTTATATTTAAACACCAAAACAAGGTCACCTAGATTTCTTCCTACGTTATCTTTTAGGAATCTTATTTCAATAGGTTTGAATTTTACGTTTAGACCTTTGGATCCATTTGAGTTAATATTTGTGATGGGTGTAATTCTGTGTCTAGTAAGTAAGTAAGTAAAGTCACTCAGTCGTGTCCGACTCTTTGCGACCCCGTGGACTGCAGCCCACCAGGCTCCTCAGTCCATGGGATTCTCCAAGCAAGAATACTGGACTGGGTTGCCATTTCCTTCTCCAGGGGATCTTCCCGACCCAGGGATCGAACCTGGGTCTCCCGCATTGGAGGCAGACTCTTTAACCTCTGAGCCACCAGGGAAGTCAATTCTGTGTCTAGGTTTATTTTATTTTTTTGCATATGGATGTCCAGTTGTTCTAGCACCATTTGTTAATGAGATTATCTTTGTTCCACTTTATTTCTTTTTTTTTTTTTTTGGTCAAAAGTCAATTGACTATATTTATATGTATCTGTTTATGTTCTTTTCAGATTCCTTGTTCCTTTCTGTAGTCAATGCTGAGCCAGATATGATGTTCTCCTGGAATCCACCTGTCACTCTGTTTTGTAGGAGAAAGCAAGAAACAAGTAGATCAGTGATCTTTCTACTTGAACTCGGGGACCCAAAAAATATTAGAGGGAATGTCTAGTGTCATTTATTTTACAATATCACAAACAAATAAAACACTATTTTTGGACTTTTTTCTCTTCTGTTTCTTCTCTGTTGATGTTTTCTTGGTGATGTTGACTCTGGCATGGCAAATATTTTCTCCCAGTCTGTAGCTTGTCTTTTAATTATCTTGACATGGTATTTTGCAAAGCAGACATTATAGTTTTAATGAAGTCTTAGTTTATTAATTCTTCCTTTCATAGATTTTCTTTGGTGTCACATCCAAACACCATAATGAGGTCATCCAGATTTCCGCCTATGTTATCTTTTAGGAGTTTTATAGCAATAGTTTTGAATTTTACATTTAGGTCTATGGATCCATTTGAGTTAATTTTTATGAGGGGTATAAGTCCTTGCCTAGCTTATCGATTCTTTCTTTCATAGATTTTCTTTGGTGATATGACTTAAAATCATACCAAGAGAAACTGGAGGGAATTGGGTATTATCTTACAATAGATCTGTCAAAAATGAGATCCCTTTTTATTATATCTGAAAGTTTTAAAAGTTATTATAAATATCTATAATCAATTATTAGGTTTAAATAGTAAATTCCTTTGTTCTATACTTTGTTTCATTCATTATATTAGGTACTATGTAGTAAAAACCAAGTTTTGGCTTGAATAATTTTAAGAAAGTGACTTTCGCCTTAAAATTTGTTCTAGAGATAGGGCTCAAGTATTAAGATGCAAATAAGAGCAGACGTTTAACATATTGTGAAGACCCTTTGGGAATGTCTCTTCTTCCAATCCCATTTGATTGCAAATTCCTCAAAGTTAGGGACTTGTGTCATGTCCTATATCTCAGACACCTGGCTCAAATTCTGGTAAATATTTGATGTTCAGTAAATACTTAAAGGACTAGAAGACTAAAATAAACAAATGAAAGGATTTCCTCAGAGAGATAAAATATACCAGAATCACCCTTAAGTTCTTGGAAGTAATTACTTTAAGTCAGGAGTGGGAGCTGCCACGTGTGTTATTTTATTGTATCTTGATTTTCTGTTATAAAGAAACTGGAATTCAGTGAGTGTAAATGACTTGGTATCATAGGGCAGAGCTGAGATTTAAACTCACTGTGTTTCTCATGGTTACTGGAACTCCAGTAGTAGAGATTTAGACTTGAAACTTTAGAGAGGGAGGGAGGAGGAAGCAAATTATACCGGAGCCACCACTGAAACAGACTAATCTTGGCATATTTGGATGAAGCAGGAAGCTGACAAGAAACATAAGTGTTATCTCTGGTGCAGTAATCTAAGTACCATTGAGATGCTTTGAATGGCACACTCTCACCTCTTCCTCCCCATCTTTCTTCCCTCCACACGCTGCTTAATACATTTCTCTTTATACATACAGTGATGAGTTAACTGAATTTTCTGCAGTATCTAATTCCTTGTGCCTTGATTTACTTTACTGCTTATGAGAAAGAGAAAGTACAATTTCTTGTAAACTAATAACTATCAGAATGGACCTAAAGAGCAATAGGATGGAAAAATAATAGGTAATAGTGGGAGGGAGATATAAATGATCTTTGAAAACAAAACTGAATTAAGAGTCTTTATTAATTCCTGATTACTAAGAAATTAGAAACTGGGTATTCCATTTCTAATTCTCTACATCCTACATAGAATGAATTTGAAATCCACTATCTTTTTTAAATTTCACAAAACCATTGTTCTTCCCTCATCCACACTCCCAGAATTGATTACTTTGTTATTTTCCCCTCAAAGGGAAAGGATTTTTGCATTCACCCTTCAAGGCTTTTGATATAGGATTTGTCTTCTAGAGAAATTTGAGCAGAAGGGATACCTAAAACCTAAGTTTAACAAGCCAAAGCAGAGGCAAGAGTGGAAAAAAAATGGTTATGGAAATCATGTTCATATAATCTATTTTTTTATACAAGTAACCTTTCCTGTGGCTAGAGTACCATGGTTCAGCATTTTCAGATGTAAATATCTTTTCCTGACCCTGGCATAAATAAGTTTTGGAAAGCACAGAGATATATTTGGCTTTAAAATAAGTGACCTCTCATTTAAAGGGCTCACTAAAAGATGCAGTGGAAGGGGGAATGAGTATGAGAAGTGGTGATGATGATTATTTATCAGGCTTCTCGCAGGTCCCCATTGGCGTCTAGGAGCCTGACTGTCTCTGCACTTGCCACATTAATCACTTCCTCTTTTAAATTCAGGAGCTTGGTGTACGGGGTCGAAGGCAAGGTAAAACAACAAAAAGTCAATTATGGTAAATACTCTTCTGATAGTAAGTTAGAGGTAGTTCTGTGATGATTTTGGCATCAGTCATTAAAAACACTCTGCTTTCAATTTATAACTTTGTGTATATTTATCATCTCTATTTGTAAAAATCTGTGCCTGCTAATGTGATGAGCTACACAGTTCTTGTTCTTCTTAGAGTTATTTGGAATACAAATATGCATGACTCTGGAGATAACAAATACTGTGTTTATATGAGAGAGATGCTTTTATCAAGAACCCAGAGATACTTGCCTGAAGGTGATCTCTGGTTTTTCTGCTTATACCATCAACAATTCTCAGGTTTGTCTACCATATATAGACTTTGGCCCTTTCAAGGATACAGTATGAGTCTGTACACATTTCCCTCTTTGCACACTTTTATTTCTCTTCAGAATAGAAGAAAAAATGGAAGCTCAATTTTGTGTAAGTAAATCTAGTATCAGGAAGTCAGAACAGGGAATGGTTTCCAGTATTTTCAGAGGTAAGGACTTGCAACATCAACAGATTTCACCATCTCTCTACTCATGACAGAAAGCTGCTAGACGTTTTGTAACATATTCAAGACATGTCTGCCATTTTCAGGTTTCATGAATTTGAACAACTGCAGCACACACATGTGTGACACAGATTCGGTCTATGAGCAGTGTGACTCCAAACAGCCTTCTCCCCCCCACAGTCAGGACACCCAGCTCCACAACTGCCTCCCCTCTTGGACATGCCCAGCCCTCTCCTGCTCGGGGCCCTTGCATTTACTCTTCTTGGAATTCTTTCCTGCAAGATCTTCCTAAGGCTGGCTCTTCCTTACTGTTCTGGATTCAGCTCAGATATTTCCCACACAAAGAACCCTTCCTACGGCCATACCATCTAAAACAGCACTCCCGTCCCTCCCCCAGCCCTGCCTTTCTTCCACTCACTCACTGTTGCATTACCTTCCCTGTTTTTCAACAGCACTTACTGCAGTCTGGTGTTACATTATGCGTAGGCTGTCCTCCTTTGCTGGACTAATTCTTTATGAGAGCGGAGACTTTGCTGGACTCGTTTCTGTAATATCCACGAGTACTCCTGATAAGGTACTCATTATATGTTTGTGAAGGAGTGGAAGAGAATATGTATCACTGGGTATTTCAGCATACAAACAGGGACACATTGGCTTAGATTTTTCCTTCCACATACTCACAATCGACAAATGGGTTGGATTACTGGATATCTAATGAATGTTATCCTGTTCTCTCAGAATTTTTAATGATATCCCAAAGTTGAGGACAAAATGTTTTGCAGAGATTTTATGTTGGTCGTTTCCCTAAAAAATGATCAATCCTGCGTAACTGTCTTCAGCCCATGTAAGTAAAGGGATCCACCCATGTTGAGAAAACAGTGGCTAGGGAGAGGAGAGAGAGGCTTCTCCTCCAAGGCAACTGGGAGGGTGTTCTTCTTTACCATCTGAGCCACCAGGGAAATGTTCTTAGAGCTTCTCTGGTGGCTCCGATGGTAAAGAATCTGCCTGCAATGCAGGAGACCTGGTTCAATCCTTGAGTCGGGAAGATTCCCCTGGAGAAGGGAATGACAACCCGCTCAAGTATTCTTGCCTGGAGAATCCCATGGACAGAGGAGCCTGGCGGGCTGCAGTCCATGGGATTGCAAAGAATCCTACATGACTTAGTGGCTAACACACACAGCCCCCTGGCAGGGGACTCCTGCATCTGGCTTCCAGCCTGGAGGCTTGCTTAGCCACAAGATGTATTTTCTGAGGCTGGTGTATGTATTGCTACTAAAGCAGAGAGCTGGGGAACTCTTTTGAGATCTTGATAGGAGATCCCCGGAGTCTGAAGGCCCAGAAACTGGTGACTCTGTCAGGGAGAAGTGTGACTGCTGGGGTTAGCTAGGGTTGCTTTCACTTCTAAACAGGGTGAACCTTAGTGAATTTCTCTGGGCCAGTAGAACCAAGATAGGGAGCCAAACCAACACCATCTTTAAAAAAGTCTCACCCAAGAGAATTGCCTAGAGACCTGGGGCTCCCAGTAGAAAGATGCAGTAGAGGGTTAACTGCTGGAGGGCAGCAGAGGGTGTACTACCCACATCAGAGAGTGACACAGAGTGGGGAGTGGAAGCTGTTAAAAACCACTGAGGTTCCCACTTAAGGAGACATACCTGTGGATGCCACAACAGAGGGGACTCAATAGTCAAGGGACAATGACATGGCACCAGCTAAGAAACACCTTGCAGCTTCTGTTCTTACCCACCCTGGCAGAGTAAATGAAGAAGAGAGGGAAGAGCAGATCTCATACCTCACTCTTAGTCTCGGGCAGCGCTTCTCAACTGTATTCATTGCCGCTCCCTCACAGAACCATTTCTAACTTTTTGCATGCAATTGTGAGTTGTTGATGTGACAGGTCCACTATAAGCTTATATACTGTGGCCCTTCGGAGGACCCACAAACTACTGGCTCATCTAACACTTGTTTTAATCCCTTGAGAAGCAATTTTCATCCCCTTGGGGGGCAATATCATGCCCATTAAGAGTGCATGGTCTAGAGCGGTGGTTCTTAACCAAGAGGGATTTTCCTCCCAGGGGGAAATCTCACTGACATTTGGCAATATCTGAATTTTTGGTTATCACAACAGGAGGAAGTGCTACTGGCATGAACTGTGTAGAGGCCAGAGATGCCGCAAAACATCCTACAATGCACAGATCAGCCCCCAAAGCAAAGAATTATCTGATTCAAATTACCAGAAGTGCTGAGGTTGAGAAATCCCCGGTTAGAGTCTAGAATTTCTAGGCTTAACATCCAGGGAAAGACTTATGCTGAAAGGAGGGGAGAAACGTTGAATAGCTCAGAGATAAATCCATTGGAATTGACTAGAATTTTAAAAAGCCTGAGTGATTGAAAAGGTATGGGGTCCGAACCCAGTGCTATCAGGAGGCAGATTATTGGATGGAATGAGCCAGAAGGCAATGTGGGAGAATAAAACTGTCTCCTGATTGCACCCTCCTGAGCTTACTTTTGAATCAGTTGGTTAAAGTTGTAACAAAATGGGTTTGTAAGTTAGTGGTTTGGAACTCCTAGCTAATGCAGCCTGTGGGTATTAGGTCCTCAGACCAGCTCACCGAGCTCACCCTGTAATGCATGTAAATGATTTTACTGATGGACTGTGGCATGTGGCCACTGTCGGTGGCTGTGTCTGGCAGAATGGGAACATGGTTTTCTACCATTCCAGTTCTAATTGTGGACAGTGTCTCCTGGGACACTGTCGATGGGACAGTAGTCATGTGGGCAAGGACAAGTGTCATAGGGATAGGATGGAAGGAATTAGACCTTCTGCAGAGGAGAGGTTGTTTTGCTTCCAAGACAACTCCCTCCTTCAGAACTCTCACTGGCCTTTCTAAGACGTTTATTTGTAACATAATATGTAACACATCCAAGGAAAAAAAAGAAAGCTTCTAAAGTAGGATTACATTTGCCTTTGCACCAGAATCCTGACTTCCATAGTCAGGGAGGATGAATTAGTTTTCTATCCCAAAATGTAGTGACGTGAAATATCAATTTATTCTCATAATTCTGCAACATGGGCTAGGCTCAGAGTGGTGACTTATGCAGATCATAATAGCCATCACTGATGTGACATTGTCAGTTGGTGTGTTGACTAGGGGCTGGCTGGCCCCACATGATCTCAAGAACATGTGTGGGCCTTGGTAGTGATGGCTGGGTCTCCACCTTCGCAGCCCATCCCCAAGAAGGTGAGGCTGGGCCTCCTTCCATGGCAGCAAAAGGGCAAGAGAAGAACTGTGAGACCTTTTGAAGTCGAGTGTAGAATCACACAGTGTCCCTTCTGGAGTGTCAGCCCACATCAACAGGAGGGAAACAAGTTCCACCTTGAGAAGAAGAGTAACACAGGCAGTTTATAGAGGCATTTGCTTCCAGGAATGGGAGGAATTGATGGAACCATTGTTGCACCCAGTCTCCCGGAGGATTTACCCTAATCTATCAATGTGTCCACAGATGAAAAACACTTAAAATTTATTTGTGGGTTTAAGGGTAGGATCTGCTGATGAATGGCCTATAAGGAAAACAATACTAGTATTACTGTAATACTACACATGTATGCTGCTACTGCTGCTGCTAAGTCGCTTCAGTCATGTCCAACTCTGTGCTTTCCCATAGACGGCAGCCCACCAGGCTCCCCCGTCCCTGGAATTCTCCAGGCAAGAACACTGGAATGGGTTGCCACTTCCCTCTCCAATGCATGAAAGTGAAAAGTGAAAGTGAAGTCGCTCAGTCGTGTCCGACTCTTCGTGACCCTCAGCCCATGGGATTTTCCAGGCAAGAGTACTGGAGTGGGTTGCCATTGCCTTCTCTGACGCTGCTACTAGTACTACACAAATATGCCAGACATATTTTCTGGTATGATAGACTATATAAGATATTCATAGCAGCTTCTGTTTTCAGTCTCCCATTCCTCTTCACTTAGGGATGGAACTTAAACTGTCTGTAGGACTTCTGTTATAAGACCTTATTACTTTAATATGATCTTAACTAATATACAGAGGATGAGATGGTTGGATGGTATTACCAACTCAATGGACATGAGTTTGAGTAAACTCTGGGAGCTGGTGATGGACAGGGAGGCCTGGTGTGCTGCAGTCCATTGGGTCAAAAAGAGTCAGACACAACTGAGTGACTGAACTGAACTAATATACTTGTATAAACTGCTATCTTTGACTACTTAAAGTAATCTCAAAATGCAGTGGGTCTGTAGTGTTAAAGTCTAACCTGAGAGCTCTGTTTGTATTCTCTGCCAGGGTCAGAATTTTGTGCTCTGGCACAGGTTTCTTCATGTCATAAAACAGGGAAAGTTTAAAAAGATTCTGTGATGTGAAGAATCTTCTTCTACTCAGAATCTGAACTGCAAATAAATCTTGTATTTGCCCAGAGCTATGACGATTCCAGTGTGTAGTTGATAGAATGCTTTGGGCTGCAAGTAACAGAGTACCTGAACCAGACTGGCTTAGACAATAAAGAAATTTATCATCTGCTGTAGCCTCAAGTTTGATTCGCTTAAGAACTCGATGGTGGGCTCAGATTCTGTCTCTCACAGTGTTAACTTGAATCTCTTGCTTTTACCTAGTGGTATAGAGAGAAAAACTTCTCCCCAACTGTGGACATCTTCCATTCCATCTAATTAAGCCATTTAAGGTCACTAATACCTTAAATTAAGGTCAAGCATTAATACCTCTCTGTAAGTCTCTAAACTCATTCGTTGGCTGAGATTGATCTTGAATTGCCTCTGGAACCAGGGATGTCAAAAAGTGTCTTAATAGTGAATAATTGTCATAAACATCCTCTGCAAACCAGTTGTTATTGTTTAGTTGCTAAGGCACATTCAACCCTTTTGCCACCCCAGGGACTACAGCCTGTCAGGCTCCTCTGTCCATGGGATTTCCCAGGCGAGAGCACTGGAATGGGCCCCCCTTCCCTTCTCCAGAGGATCTTCTTGACACAGGGATCCAACCTGCATCTCCTGCGTTGGTGGGTGGATTCTTTACTGCTGAGCCACCAGGGAAGCCCAGCTACAAAGCAGTAGGTCTGGATAATGCAGAAACTGATGAAACTAAAATTAAAATGGATAAAAATAATAATTAAAAGGAAAATGCCAAGGTTTCAAAAGATACTTTAAAAAACAATAAACCTTATATTTCTGAATTGTGCTTTGTTTGCTGTGAACAGAGTTCCAGCACGTTTCCCCCATCCTTCTTTAGGCTCAATATTACCTGTAAAGACACAGAAAACACACAGGTGGTATGGTATGTACTTAGGTCCCTAAAAGGAAAATGTGTTCCATCAACATTTCCCGGGAAATCTCTGAACTGTTCTCAAGTGTTTTCCTTGCCAGAGGTCACCTGGGGAATGGTTCATGGTGGAGATGTAGAGAAGGGAGGATCTGGAGATTGTTTATTCTTTCTTATTTTCTCCTTTTCTCCTTTAATCTGTGCAGATTGTGAAAGGTAGGCTTCCAGACAGCAGTGTCTCGATTGGTTCCCAGCTTTATCATTAGCACCTGGAATTGCACCTGGCACAAAATAGACGTTCAGTCAATTGTTGAATCAATTGCTGAAACCCTCTCAGGAGTAGCACTGAGGTGGATCACATCAAACTGTGGAAAATTCTGAAAGAGATGGGAATACCAGACCACCTGACCTGCCTCTTGAGAAATCTGTATGCAGGTCAGGAAGCAACAGTTAGACTGGACATGGAACAACAGACTGATTCCAAATAGGAAAAGGAGTACATCATGGCTGTATATTGTCACCCTGCTTATTTAACTTCTACAAACCCTTGGCTGGAAGAAGCACAAGCTGGAATCAAGATTGCTGGGAGAAATATCAAGAACCTCAGATATGCAGATGATACCACCCTTATGGAAGAAAGTGAAGAGGAACTAAAAAGCCTCTTGATGAAAGTGAAAGAGGAGAGTGAAAAAGTTGGCTGAAAGCTCAACATTCAGAAAACAAAGATCATGGCATCTGGTCCCATCACTTCATGGGAAATAGATGGGGAAACAGTGGAAACAGTGTCAGACTTTATTTTGGGAGGCTCCAAAATCACTGCAGATGGTGATTGTAGCCATGAAATTAAAAGACGCTTACTCCTTGGAAGGAAAGTTATGACCAACATAGATAGCATATTCAAAAGCAGAGACATTACTTTACCAACAAAGGTCCATCTAGTCAAGGCTATGGTTTTTCCAGTGGTCATGTATGGATGTGAGAGTTGGACTGTGAAGAAGGCTGAGTGCTGAAGAATTGATGCGTTTGAACTGTGGTGTTGGAGAAGACTCTTGAGAGTCCCTTGGACTGCAAGGAGATTCAACCGGTCCATTCTGAAGGAGATCAGCCCTGGGATTTCTTTGGAAGGAATGATTCTGAAGCTGAAACTCCAGTACTCTGGCCACCTCATGTGAAGAGTTGACTCATTGGAATAGACTCTGATGCTGGGAGAGATTGGGGGCAGGAGGAGAAGGGGACGACAGAGGATGAGATGGCCTCATGGTATCACCGATTCGATGGACATGAGTCTGAGTGAACTCCAGGAGTTGGTGATGGACAGGGAGGCCTGGCGTGCTGCGATTCATGGGGTCGCAAAGAGTCGGACATGACTGAGCAACTGAACTGAGGGCTAGCCTTGAGACAAGGAGTCTTTCAACATCTGTGAACAGGAAGAATAGAGGGTGAGAAGGGAAGTGCCACCCACTCAGCTGGCTATTTACAAGGTCAGGGAAGCTTGGACAGCCTCCCCTCAAATCACTGGGTTCTTTTTTTATTAAGCAGAAATGAAACTAACCAGCTACTCCTTCAGAGACTAAGATATCCTGAGTTAATATCTAATGATGGGGTTTTAAGAAGGAATTTAATTAGCGTTCATGGATTTTGTTACATTTCATGTAGCTTTTAGCTTTTCCTCAGGAAAACATACCAGACACGGAGTGAGTATAAAGCACTCCATGTGTTTTGTTTGAAGATGTTGATGTGAATGGTTGTCCTTTGATGCTAGTGCTGTGGAATTTAAATATAAACATTTTGATAAAAGCTAAATTCCCAGCATACTCACAACTCTTTGATGCCTCACCATTAAGGGAACGAGTGCCCTTGGTCAGGGACAGGATGATAAATAAGGTGACTGCTGCCCTTTGCCTAAAATCATTGTCTATAAATTAGATCCTCAGGTCCTTTCTTTTCTTTGCAGAGCCCATTATAATTTTTGTTCATGGTAATTCAATATCGCAACCTAGGCTGCCAGAGAGGAGATTGGGTCTCTTGGGATTATTAGTGGTGACCTCTTGGCGGCTCTGTGTGTGTGTGTGTGTCTGCAAAAATGTTCAAACTATTATCTTCAAAAATGATAACATCTCTCCTTTAGTGAGGAAAGGTGATGAGTGCCAGGTCTGTGCTAGGCTCTACACATGTCTTTTTGAGTCATCTTTAATGCTACCAGGCAGGTGTTTATTTTACTTCTACCTTGCCCTCCTGTGGTCCGTTATTAACACAGCAGCCAGTGATCCTGTTCAAGTCGGATCGTATCACTTCTTTGCTCAGAACCTTCCTGTCTCTCAGAATAAAAGCCAAAGTCCTTGCTGTGACCCCCAAATCCTTGGATTTGATGCCTCCCCTTCATCTCTCTGACTCCTTCCCTTCCTCCATTCCCGTTGTTCCTATAGGAAATGGTGGCCCTGTGCTGTTTTGGGGAAGTCCTTACCTCAGGGTCTTTGTACTTTCTGTTCCTTATATTTGGGATGGTTGCTTCTAAGATAGGCACGTGGATAGCAGTTCCTCCAGGTCTTTCCTGGAATGTCACCTTACCAAGGACTTCCGTAGCAATCCTAGCTAAAATTTCACAGCACCCAGTTTTTCATATTTTCCTTTCCAGCTTTAAGTATTTTCTTTTGATATCAATTTTACCTCCTTGCTTTGTTAATTGCTTACCCTATTGCAATGTAAGCTTCACAAATACAGGGATTTTTCTCTGTTTTCTCCTCCCTACCCCTGCTCTCTACAACCTTCTACTGAGTAACCAGAACAGTGCCTGGACCACAGGAAAAGTGAAAGTGTTAGTTGCTTAGTCCTGTCCAACTCTCTGTGACCCCATGGACTGTAGCCCACCAGGCTCCTCTGTCCATGGAATTCTCCAGGCAAGAATACTGCAGTGGGTTGCCATGCCCTTCTCCAGGGGATCTTCGTGACCCAGGGATTGAACCCAGGTCTCTTGTATTGCAGGCAGATTCTTTATCATTTGAGCCATAAGGGAAGCACAGAGGTATATACAAAATATTTATTGAATGCTGATAGATTTCATTCTTTCAGCCATCAAATATTTATGATGCATTTACACTAAGAGCCAGACATTATGCTGGACTCATGTAAAATGGAACTAAACCAGAGAGACAATATCTCTAAGTTCATAGAATTTAAAATCAAGAGAGGAAAGAAGCAATTTAACAAGTGTCTGTTTTATACTTGTGGACTCTAAATTTCACTAAAATTTGTGAAATTCCCCAATGTCCACTGTTCTTAAGTGGCACAACTGGGATGAACAGCCAGGAATTTGGAATTACCTTGTCAGCTCTCCTTCCTTTATGGCATTTGGGATTAACATATGTGATTTTTTAAAATTAATAATTGCACATGTTTGTGTGTACTCACGATGCCCTTCACTGAGCAGGAATTTTGTTGCTGTTTGCATCTATTGGGAGAGTTCTCTAAGGTATTAAGGATTATCATTAGATGAAGCTCATCAATCATTATTATTGTGGATAAGCTTCATTTGATCTGCCCTTCAAGAACATCAAAATAAGAATAACAACTATTTCATCTCACTTGTTCTAAATAAAGAAAAAACCCTTTAGCTTATGATATGCAGAGGACAATATGAAAATAAAATCTAAGTGGATCCCTTATCTTATGGTTCATACTATGATTTCTTTTTGAAGAGGTTAGATTGCCCATTAAATTTCAACTGAATATAGTAATTATAAATTTTTGATCAAAATGGATACTTAAAATAAGGATGTATTTAATAGTTAACATTTTTCACTGTTAACTCTGGTTTTGTTAGGTTTGGGATTTTCACAGAGAAAATTTTTCAAAAACTTTTTTTTTTTTTTTTAAACACTTAAATTTCCTAAACAACAACAACAACAAAATTTTAGACACTGGCTGATGTGCTATCGTAGGAGAAAATTATATATGCTATTTTGCAAATAGAGAAGAAATCTCTACATTTGGAAATATATCACTTCACAAGGGAAAGGCTTATCGCCTCCGTTGCCATTCGATCATATAGGTTTGAGTTATGGTTCTGTGCTCCTTAATGAGAAAGAACAAAGGATGCTTTTGGAGGAGGTTCTGCCAGATTCCTGCTGTACCCGATAGAATGGAGAAAGGCTTAGCTTCAGTAAGACCCTTGTCCTTTTCATACCTCATTGTGATTTAGGGGGAAAATGCTTGTGGACAGAACATGGTCTTTCATTTCTTTAATCCTTTCAACTTTACTCTCAGTGAGGAGAGATACTTTAGTGTAAAAATGCCATCAGCATTAGCAGGAAATAACCTTGTTTTAATTTTTTTTTATAAATGTTAGTCCCTGAAGAAGAAAGCGTCACTATGTTCCTCTCCAGCTGGAAATGGGAACAGATCAAAGGGCGAGCTGCAGGATAAGCCAGGACCCTGGAGGAGGGAAAGGGAGTAGGAGAGAGGAAACCAAGGGAAAGGCACTTCCAGCTGAGACTTGCAGATGTCCTGAGCCACATGTGCAAACTCCTGTGTCAAAGACCTTACTTCTGTTACATTAGCGATTATGCTGTCCCTGGGCTCCCAGTAAAGACACGGTTATCACATGGTATGAAAGTTATGTGTGTTTCTCAAAAATCTGAAAGAGAAATGCTTAGGTGTAAACAGAATAATAGTAAATTTGAAATGAAGGCATGAAGAAATGATCATTTGATATGATTTACCCCCAAATCACAGTAATTTCATGGAAAGTAAAAGGAAAATTATAAAGTTTTATAGATGGGATAAATTGTTTGCCAGGACTTCTCATGTGGCTCAGTGGTAAAGAATTTGCCTGCTAAGCAGAAGACATGGGTTTGATCCCTGGGTGGGGAAGATCCCCTGGAGAAGGAAATGGCAATCCATTCAAGTATTCTTGCTTGGGAAATCCCATGGACAGAGGAGCCTGGCGGGCTACAGTCCATGTTGTTGCAAAAAGTCAGACGTAGCGACTAAACAACAACAAAAATGTTCACCACAGATTTCTTCATTGTCCTTAGTGCTAGTACTAAAAATAAAAGTACTTAGATGAACTCAGTGTTGTGTTAGGTGTGTACAGAATGGAGTGTGAAGCTTTCGCTTTCATGGTGCTGTACAGGTGTGGGACTTTCAAGGCACCGCTTTTCTAGCTGAAGGAAAAGTATAATGTGTTTTAGTCCTCTAAAATTAGTCAGTCTGTGGGGATGTTGCTTTTGGAATGAAAGTCTCCAAACTATTCTGAGGAAGAGAACATAATCTCTCATTATGTAATCTTACAAGTTCAGAGAAAACACAACACCAAATTTTAAAGGTTGTATTTTTAAAGAGATAAGACATTCCATGTTTGGTCCTAAGTCATTTAAAATGATCATTTCTGACTACAGGGAATGGAAAACAAGTTTATTGCAAATGTGTGAAAACACAAATAAATGGGCTCTGAGAAGGGGATCAATTTTGTCACACGTATTTCCATTTTCCTTAAATTAGGTTTCTTCTGCTCATTTCCAGTTTTGTTAGATATTCTGGTTTAAAGAACCATGGCATAGTTGAATTCTGTATAGGTAAGTTGTGTATACTACTTCTTAGTAATTAGATTAGTTTACACATTTTTCTATTACTTTATTGAAAATACATTTAACCTGACATGTAACTATGGTGGTGGTGGTGGTTTAGTTGCTAAGTTGTGTCAGACTCTTGCAACCCCATGAACTGGAGTCCACCAGACTCCTCTGTTTGTGGAATTCTCCAGGCAAGAATACTGGAGTGGGTTACTATTTCCTTTTTCAGGGGATCTTCAACACCCAGGGATTGAACCCATGTCTCCTGCATTGTTGGTGGGTTCTTTACCACTGAGCCACCAGGGACAGGTAACCATGATACCTAAATGGTATTTGTAAAATTCCCAACCTAATTAGATGAAAGCACTTAGAGAATCTTGGGAAATTAGTCATGTTAAACTTATGCCAAGTACATGTTTTCTGGAGTCATCTGACTGTGCCCAGCATTTTTATCACTATGAACTCATCTAATGTACTTTTAATAACTTATAAATTTGAAGTTTGTAGGCATCCTGCCTGTAAAGCAGCTGCTGATTCCACAAAACAGTCAACTACTGCTTGGACAACAGAATCATGAAGTGGTACTCAGGTTAAACGCTCTCTTATTGGCCTTGATAGGTGTTAATAATTTGATTAATTATAGATTATTCTACACCTGAACAGGATGGAAAGAGAGGAGTCATTTTACCTATTGGAAGCTACATTGAGCAGTGATCAGGGAGACTCTGCTGGTGAGAATGCTTTCAACAATCTTCTCCATCATACCCAGATGGAGCCAGACTTAGAAACCTTCCAGTTCTCTGAGTAAGATCATCAAACAGATGAAAAATAAGAAAGCATCTGGAAATGATATCATCCCTGCCAAATGTTCACACTAGAAAAAAAGTAACTCATGTAATGTGTCTGTATTCTCCTCATAAAATATAAGAATAAAAGAGAAAATGCTATATGTCCCCAGGGACGAGGAGATCATCAGTTTTACATAATGATATACATCCTATGACGGGCTAGATATCCATTCCTGAAACCAGCTGCAGAGTATATGTTTTAGATAAAAGATAGTTTTCATAAATAAGTATCGATGAGAAAACTCCAAATTCTGTTTTGGAAAGACAATATGTTCCTGTCTTAAAGGTGGATGTTTTGACATTGAAATTTCACCTCTCTCTCTACAATGGATTTCTGTTTCATCTAGTTTCTAGAGTTTTTCTTAGGAAACACTGTATAAATATCTTGCATCCACTTTGAGATGTTTTTGTTGAGGAAAGCAGCTCATCAAGGGCTTAGTGACTTGAAATGAACCTGAAAGTTCCTGCTTTAGAATATAACTTTGTTTGATTTCTGAGTGATGAGTAAAAATTTCAAAACTGTAGAGACTACTTTGCATATGTTCTTTACACTGGGAGGTTTGGGAAGAACCTTACTTACTGGAGGTGCGCAGGATTCAGAACCAGAAATCCTAAGCAGAAATCCTATTTTTATCATTTTTGGAGAAATTATTGAAACTCTGTTTTATCATCTCCAAACTAGATAGCATAATAACACTAAAGGAAGGGCTTTGTAACTGTGATACATTAACACAGTCTCATTCCTTTCTCCTAGTATGTACTTTTGAAAAACATTCAACTAATCCGAATGTATTTTTTAAAGTTCACAAAGACTTTCACATGCACATTTTCCCGGGATGCTCTTGACAGACTCTGAAGCAGATATTGCTTTGTTAGTTGTTAAATTGTTAGTTCTCTGAAATTATAAAGTATTCCTTTTGGCACAGTGCTTTGTAATTATAGTTGTCTTAATGTGTGTATTTGATAGGTAGGTGTATTAGTCAAATGTTGTCATAATAATGCTGCAGAACAGAAAACCATAAAAATCTCAGTGGCGTACAATGAAATCATATAATTTCCACTTATGAGAATAGCTAGTGTTCAGCCCGAAAAATCCTTTTTGCTTCACCTATTTATCCCCACCCCCAGCCCTCTGCCCTGGCAACCATTTATCTTTTTGTTGTCTCTATAGTTTTGCCTTTTCCACAATCATATATTTGGAATTATAAAGTATGTAGTCTTTTCAGTATGATTTCATTCACATAGCAGTAGGCATTTAAGATTTCTCCTTGTCTTTACATGTCTTGATAGGTTATTTGTTTTTAGTGCTGAATAATATTTCATCATATAATGTATGACAGTTTATCCACTCACCTATTGAAGGAAATCTTGGTTGCTTCCAAGTTTTGGCAATAAAAAAGGATAAAGCTACTACCTTCACATGCAGGTTCCTTTGTGGATATGTTTTCAGCTCCTTTGGGTAAATGCCAGGAGTGCTATAGCTGAATTGTACGGTCAGAGTAAGTTTAGTTTTGTAAGAAAATGTCAAACCATCGAAGTGACCATGCCATTCCTTTTAGTGATCTGTGAGAGTGCACGTTGCTTCACACACTTGGCCACATTTGCTGTCTGGATCTTAACCATTCTGATAAATAGATGTGTAATGATACCTTGTTTAATTTGTATTTCCCTGATGACAAATGATGTGGAGAATCTTTTTTATTTTTATTTTAAAGTTGATTTACTCTTTATCTTGTGATTGTTGGACTGGGAGTTACAAAAAACAAAGATGAAGATATCAGAAGTCACATTAATTTCATTGAAAATTATGTCTCACTTAAAATATATTTTAGGTAGTGGGGATATTTGATACTCCAAGAAGAAAAATATTAAACACCAATAATATTTATTTTAAATGGAAACTTGATACTTAGAATGCTGAGATTTAGTAACCCTGTGTGATTCTGATTTATGTTCCAAGAAATGTCTGTCCCTTTCTTCTTCTTTTTAAAACATCATATCATTTTCCCCACACACTGACTCATCACTTCTTGTCTTTGCCAATTTAACTCCTACATAGTCCATAAAGATCATCTGAAATCCGATTACTCTCATAAGGTGTATATATACAAAAGCATTTGTAAATAAATATCCATCTAATCCTAATGTATTTTTTAAAGTTCACAAAGGACTTTCACATACAGAGTCTCATTTGATGCTCTTGACAGACTCCGAAGCAGATACTGCTAGGGCTTGCATTTTAAATATAACAAAATTTAATCTTTGTGCAGCTGAGCAACCAGTCTAAAAATGTACAGTTCAATTCCTACAGTTTTGCATTTTAAGGAAATATTTTTATCCTTTTTACCTATTGACCCCCTTTGCATATTGATCATTTCCTATCCCCGCCACATCTGACACCACCAATCTGTTCTATCTATAAGCTTGCTTTTTGTTTGTTTGCTTTTTCTGTAGATTCCACATATGAGTGATTATACATTATTTGTTTTCTTCTGTCTGACTTAACTGACTTAGCACGATGCCATTGAGATCAGCCATGTTGTTGCAAATGACGAGATTATTTGTTCTATGGATGAATATGTATATATCTCTCGCATCCTCTGTATTCATTCATCTATCAGTGTACAACTTAGGTTGCTTTTATATCTTGGCTATTGTAAATAATGCTGCAGTGAACAATGAGTGCATATGTCTCTTCAAATTAGTGTTTTTTCCTTTGGATAAATAGCCAGAAGTCTCATTGCTGGATCATATGCTTGTTCTATTTTTAATTTTTGACAGACTTTCATAATGTTTTCCCTAGTGCCTGCAGCAATTGACATTCCCCCCAACAGTGCACAAGGGTTTCTTTTTTCCACACCCTTGCCAGCATTTGTTATTTGTTGTCACTTCGATAATAGTCATTCTAACAAGTATGCGATGATACCTTATTGTGGTTTTGATTTATATTTTATTTATTATGTAAGATGGTGGTTGAGTTTTATTCTTTAATGTGTTGCTGTTCAGTTCTATTTTGCCTGTTAAGGTCCAGTTTTTCTAATACTTTTCCTTATTGTCTATTTTTGGTTCATTTTTTATAAATTAATTGACTATGTATGTGTGGTTTTATTTCTGGGCTCTCTGTTTTATTGACCTACAAGTTTGTCTTCTTAGTAATGGCATTCTCTTTTAATTATTTTAGCTTTGTAATATAGTTTGGAATCAAAGAGTATGATGCCTCTTGTCTTGTTAATCATTCTCTAGATTTCATGGATTGGAACATTTCATCTGAAAAGCAATAGCATATACATTTTTCTCAGGTGCACATGGAATATTTTCCAAGATAGATCATATATTAGGCCACAAAAAAGTCTTACTAAATTTAAGAGGATTAAAATGACAACAAGCATATTTTTTAGCTACAGTGGTATAAAAGTATAAATTTATTACATGAAAAAAGTAGAAAAATCATAAATATGTGGAAATTAAACAACATGCTATTGAAAAACCAACAGGTCAAAGGAAAAATAAAAAAAGAAATAAAGAATAACTTGAGACAAAAAAATTAAAAATAAACATACTAAAATTTGTGATGCAGCAAAAGCAGTTCTAAGAGGTAAGTTCATAGTGATAAATGCCTTCTTTAAGAAAGTTTCAAGTAAGCAACTTAACTTTACACCTCAAGGAACTAGAAAAAGAACAAATTAAGCTCATTTAGTAGAAGGAAGGAAATAACAAAGATTAGAGCAGAAATAAAAAGATATTATGGAAGGTCAATGAAACTAAGAGTTGGTTCTTTGAAAAGATAAACAAAACTGAAAAGCTTTTAGCTAGACCCACCAAGAAAAAGGGAGAGAAAACTAAAATCACAAATGAAAGAGCAGAGATTGCAGATATTACCACAAAGGATCATAAGAGTACCATGAACAACTATACATCAACAAATTTTACAGTGTAGAAGAAAAGAAATTCCTAGAAACATACAAGAGTATCTACCAAGACTGAATTTTGATGAAATAGAAAATCTGAACAAGCCAATTATTAAAAAGAGATTGAATCAGTAACCCAAAACCTGCCAACAACATTAGGACCAGGTGACTTCACTGATGAATTCTACTAAACCTTTAAAGAAGAATTAATACCAATCCTTCTTAAATTTTTCCTAAAACAGAAGAGGAAGGAACTCTTCCAAACTCATATTGCGAGACCAGCATTAGCCTGATATCAAAACTGGGCAGGAATTCCCCAAGAAAATCGCTAGCCAACAATCCTGATGAACATAGATGCAGAAATCCTCAACAAAATATTAGCAAACAGAACTCAACAATACATGAACTGGATCATATACCATAATCAAGTGGGATTTATTCCAGGAATCAGGGATAGTTCAACATCTGCAAATCATTCAGTCTGATATACCCTATTAACAAAATGAAGGATGAAAATGATATGATCATCTCAATAGGTACAGACAAAGCATTTGAAACAATTCAACATCCATTTGTGATTAAAACTCAACCAAGTGAGGGTTTGTAGAGGGAACATACCACAACATAACATAGACCATATATGCCAAGCCCAACTTCTAAATTCTGGATGGTAGTTCTTTAAGGGAGGGTGTGTGTCCTATATTTTTTCCTTCTCTTTTCTGGCTGGAATGCAGTATTGCTAGAGTCAGGACCCATGAGGATATTCCTTAGGGATTTCAGCATAGAAAGCTGGAAGAGATTGGCTCCCTCATGATTTTGTAGAATGTCATCTACCTCCATACTCATTACATGTGAGAATAAGTTTTGCGTATTCAAGCCAATGTTTATTACAGTTGTTTTTATCAGTAACCAAAACACAAACCTAAATGCTACAATGTTTTTTTTTTGTTGTTGTTGTTGTTCAGGTTTTTAAAGTTAATTTTATTGAATTTTGTATGTTGAGCAATAAAGCCATATGTTGATAAAATAACATTTTTTCTTTTCCATTGTAACATTAATACTTCATTAGCTAGAAATTTCAGAACAGTGTTACATATAAGAAAAATGACAAAAGAGTCATTCTTCTCTTATTCTTGACTTTAATGGGAATGCTGTTACAATCTTTTTTTAATTTTTATTTTAACTTTAATTTACTTTACAATACTGTATTGGTTTTGCCATACATTGACATGAATCCACCACACACAAAAATAAACTCAAAATGGATTAAAGATCTAAATGTAAGACCAAAAACTATAAAACTCCTAGAGGAGAACATAGGCAAGACACTCTCCAACATAAATCACAGCAGGATCCTCTATGATCCACCCCCCAGAATTCTGGAAATTAAAGCAAAAATAAACAATGGGATCTAATTAAAATTAAAAGCTTCGGCACAACAAAGGAAAATATAAGCAAAGTGAAAAGACAGCCTTCTGAATGGGAGAAAATAATAGCAAATGAAGCAACTGACAAACAACTAATCTCAAAAATATACAAGCAACTTATGCAGCTCAATTCCAGAAAAATAAATGACCCCATCCAAAAAGGGGCCAAAGGCCTAAATAGACATTTCTCCAAAGAAGACATACGGATGACTTACAATTTTTACTAATAAGTATGGTGGTGTTTGTGTAGATTCTTAAAATTTACAATGGGGATAATATCTTTTTATTTTGTATAATTGTTACAAGGGTCAAATGCTCTAATAAATTAAAATGTTATGTAAATGTTAAAAGCTATGTCACAGTTACCTGGCATGTAGTATACAGTCAGGAAATGTTTTTAGTGTTATTCTTACTCTATTTAATCTATAACTTCAGTGTCTTAATATTAGGGATAAAGGTTAGAAAATACATATAGAATCTCTACTACAAAGAGAAGTGATAGAGATGGAAAATTTGAAAAAGAAATAATAATTTCAAGGAGTAGTTTCTGTGAAATGAGATGCTTAGGAACTCATGTTTGGAAAATAATACTTCAGCTTGTTTTAAGAAGTTAACTGATGGATGGTCAAGTCACTTCAGTTGACAATCAAAGTATTAGATCATCATATGGCTTCCCCTGTAGGTCAGGTGGTAAAGAATCTGCCTGCAATGCAGGAGACCCGGATTCAACTCCTGGGTTGGGGAGAAGGAAATGGCAACCCACTCCAGTATTCTTGCTGGAGAATCCCATGGACAGAGGAGCCTGGCAGGCTACTATCCACGCGGTCGCAAGAGTCGAACACGACTTAGCGACTAAACCACCACCACCACATGTAATTTAGTCATCAAGAAGGTCATTGTCTCACACTTCCTACATTTCTTCTTCCCACAACCTTCTTAAGAAGATGTCTACTGTGAACTGATGTGAGTTTTTTCATCTTTTCACATTTTCAGTTGGTTCTTGGAGAAATCAGGATGTGAGGTGTCAAAAATTCCTTTGTTGCACCTCAAAAAATGTCTTTGAAAAGGTTTCATAGTAGAGATGCTATGTAGAAAATTACTCCATTTTGCTTCTTACAATTAGTTCCAGAGGAATTAATTGAATCTATTGATGTATGTACTTTGTGGATGTTATTCATTGATCTCATTTCTGAAATAGCTGAAATTTTGATCTGGTAGTTTGGTATTTCATATGCGTGCATGCTCAGTCAGTCAGTCAGTCATGTCAGGCTCTTTGAGACCCCATGGACTGTAGCCCATGAGCTCCTCTGTCCATGGGATTTTCCCAGCAAGAATACTGGAGTGCCTTGTTATTTCTTTCTTCCAGGGGTTTTTCCTTACCCAGAGATCGAAATTGTGTCTCCTGAACTGGCAGGTGGATTCTTTATCACTGAGCCACTGGGGAAGCCCCCTGATACATACTAGATATAATTTAAATTTAGTAATTATATGTTGTTTTTCTTAGTGAAAAAAAATCTTAAATTCTTAATATGTTATGTACAAGTCTTTGATTATAAAATACAACAGTGGATTTCAGATAATTATCTGGAACACTGAATCAATAATTTACACTTCTCAATGAATTGCTTTATGTCAGCTATGAGAATTCTTCTCTTCTATTCTATTTTCTGAATAATTACCTCAAAACAGTTTCTCAAGTAATTACCTCATGACAATTTATCATTAGGTACATCTAACATGAGCATTTACTGAACATCTATTAAGCAATGTGAACTCTTACATGTGCTAAAAATAATAATCAAGTAATATCTAGCCTTTTAAAATAGCCTTCCTTCTTCCTGGCTTCCCTGGTGGCTCAGACTGTAAAGAATCTTCCTGTAATACAGGAGACCTGGTTCACTCCCGGGGTCAGGAAGATTCCCTGGAGAAGGAAATGGCAACTCACTACAGGATTCTTGCCTGGAGAATCCCACGGACAGAGGGGCTTGGCAGGCTAGAGTCCATAGTGTTGTAAAGTGTTGGATGCAACTGAGTGATTAGCACTTTTCACTTTTCCTTCTTTTATGTAACTTTATCATTATAAAAATAATTTGATATAAAAAAAGAATGATTGCATCTGAAGAAACTGAGTCAAAAAGAGCCAAGGTATTTCATAGGTCACACATCAAATAAGTCCTGTGACTCCAATTTGAACCCAAAATTTCTGACTATAAGTTTGGGATGATTTCCTCTAAGCTTTTGGAGAAGGCAATGGCACCCCACTCCAGTATTCTTGCCTGGAGAATCCCAGAGACAGAGGAGCCTGGTGGGCTGCCATCTATGGGGTCGCACAGAGTTGGACACGACTGAAGCGACTTAGCAGCAGCAGCCTCTAAGCTTTGTTTTGCTTTGTCATTAATTTCAAGCCTGGTCTTTGGAATATGTAACAACTGACACTTAATAAATGCTAGTCTACATGCACTAGATATATTATTTAATTTAATCTTTATTACCTCCCTTGGTGGTAAGTACTGTTATTAGGTCTCTTTCAGTAAGCTGAGTTTTAGCAAGGTTGAGTAATTTGGTCAAGGTCGACATAGCTAAATGCTTAGCAGAGCTGGGAGTGGAACCCAGGCACATAGAGAACCCAGCCTCTTAACCTTAAAGGTACTGTGCCTTTTCTCTAGTAAGATGCACATTCCCTCCTTGTTAATGTTACTTTGCCCACTCCTTGTGGCAGGTTAAACTTTCTCTGGAGACAAAATCTGAGTTTACTTGTCCTATATCTAGAGAAAACTGGGAAGTGGCCCGTTTTCTCTAGGTTTTAAGTTCTGACAAAAGACGATATACTGATTTTTTTAGAGACGTAATAAGTTTGCACGCACAAATGTAGACGCTCACAAAATCGTTTCAATTCTTCAAGCTGATCTGTTCTTTGCTGCTGTGTTAATGGAAGTAAATGGTCGGGACTGAATTTTACAGTCCACTTGTGCTCAAAAGCCTCGTGTAGATTTCAGCCTGCATCCAGCTATTCTTAGGTTCACTTTTATTACTTTCCTCCAAAGTGCCTCCAGTGTTTTACAACTATTACACACTGTGATATCCAGAATTGACCAGAGCTTTCCAGGTGAAATTCTGTACAGCATCACGATTCCTCTGAGCTTATGGCAAAATTACATTAGGCTTTCCCCCCCCCCCTTTTTTTTCTGTACCGTAATGCAAGCCCATATGTCATCTGTTATCCATTCTCCTCTCTGGGTTTTTTTTGTCATTACTGCCTTTCAGGTGTTTTGGATTATCTTACCGAAGATAAATTAAGGTTGCTTTGTCTGAACCAGGATAGTGTTTTGCTACTTCTGTCCTCTTTTTCAGGATGACTTCCACATCTAGGATGACTTTTAAATAAGTTACTTAATTAGCTTGTTTCACAACATAAAGAAATGTAACATAAAACATGAACTATGATTGACTTATTAGTATAGCTACTGTCTTATTTGGTTTTGTTCAATAAATTCTTCTTGTTTATATCTGAACACTTTGAAGCACTCACTTTTTTTTTGCTAATATTAACTGGGCAGCTATTATGTACATGGCATATTTCCAGTGAGGATTGTGAAATATATAAAAACAAGGCAGTCTGTCATTTCCTGTGTATGGAGCTTGATCCTCAGATTCTTCAAATGCTAAATGGCATGAAGCCTATTTGATAGCATTGTTGTTGGCACTAAGTGAGATTAATTTGTGAAATCTGACACATATGAAGCTTGAAAAGATACCAGCTACTGTTTGAGTATCAGCTGTATAGTAAGCACTTTACATGCTTATTAATCTTTAAAATAGTAGATGAAGTCAAATTTAACCATGTTTTTAGAGATGATATACATGAGGTCAACTACTGTGCTTAAAGTCACTTGAGTAGTGAGTAAGTAACTGGGTTATGAATTGGACCTCTGACTACCTGACTCTAGAGCATAGGGAGGTTCACTGTACTGGCCAACCTCACCATTGAATGAGTAGCATAAAAATATGTTACATAAGATGGGAAAGAGTAAGTCTCATAGTGTAACCGTAAATACAGTATTACTTGTGTAAGACAAGAATGAGATTTTTCAGTTAGTAGTGAATGTAAGGATTTATGACAGTTTCTCTGGGTCTTGAATAAAGGATAGAATTTATTTATTTACTGGACTATAGTTGCTTTATGATGTGTTAGTTTCTGTTGTATAGCAAAGTGGATCAGCTATATGTATATATATTGTTGTTAAGTTGTATCCAACTCTTTGAGACCCTATGGACTGTAGCACACCAGGCTTCTCTCTTCATGGGATTTCTGAGGCAAGAGGACTGGAGTGGGTTGCCATTTCCTTCTCCAGGGGATCTTCCTGACTCAAGGATCAAACCCACGTTTCCTGCATTGGCAAGTAGATTTTTCAATGCTGAGCCGCTAGGGAAGCCCATGTATACGAATAGCCCCTCTTTTTCAGATTTTCTTCTCGTTTAGGTCACCGCAGAGTACTGAGTGGAGCTATACAATTGGTTCTCATTGTTTACTTTATGCATAGTAGCAGTAGTGGAAACATGTCAATTCCAGTCTCTCAATTCATCCTAATGCCCTCTTTTCATGTCTACATGTTTGTTCTCTGTCTCTATTTCTGCTTGCCAGATAAGATCATCTATACTATTTTTCTAGATTTCCATGATGGAAATTATATTTGAGGTGAGATGCTTTTCTGGTACAAGTGCCAATATTAGTAGCTACAAAGAGAGGGAGTGATGGGTCATTTATGGGCACCCACTTCTTATGTTTTTTTTACTCAGGTTTAAGAGACCAACAGGAAATGAAATTGTAAGTGTTTGGTGGGGCTTGCGGGAGGAGAATCAGAATGTTGGATGAAGTAAGCTGAATTTCTTTGACAGGCAAAGGGAAGTCAGGAGGTTTTTGAGGGCTGAGTCAGTGAGCTTAGCAATGCTCTGAGGAGACTAACTGTGGCAAACTGAAATGGATTAAATATAAGGAGAAACTGGGGGCAAGGAACTTGGGGGTGCCATTTCAAAACTACAGTTCAGAGATAAGTCACTATACCTGAATTAGGGTATTGGCATTTGGAATGGAGTAAGGAAGAGAACAAAATATGTCACAGTAGAGAGGGTTCACTGGATTTGACAAGCAAATGTCTAAAGAGGAAGGAAGAGGAGGGGAAGGTGGCAAAGGGAGGAGAGATTAAGGAAGCTTAGTAATTGCTTGGATGTATGGTGGTTCCATTAGGAATGAAACAAGTGCATTTGATTTTAGACACATTGAGTTTGAAGACATGGTGAGTTTCAACATCAAACATGGTTGTGGTATCCAACAGTCTTTTGGGAACACAGAACTCGAATTTGGAGATGCCAGAATTAGCTATGAGAACTGAAGCTATGAGATTGGATGAGATTTTAGAAGTAAAGATTTTGTCAACAGAAAAGAAAGGAAACCAAGTTAGACCTCAGCTGCTACTGCTAAGTTGCTTCAGTCGTGTCTGACTCTGTGTGACCCCATAGACGGCAGCCCACCAGGCTCCCCTGTCCCTGGGATTCTCCAGGTAAGAATACTGGAGTGGGTTGCCATTGCCTTCTCCAATGCATGAAAGTGAAAAGTGAAAGTGAAGTCACTCAGTCATGTCCAACTGTTAGCGACCCCATGGACTGCAGCCTACCAGGCTCCTCCATCCATGGGATCCTCCAGGCAAGAGTGCTGGAGTGGGTGCCATTGCCTTCTCCTAGACCTCAGAGTAGTACCTACAATTATGAAAAGCAGTTAAAAAAGATACATGTTCAGTTGCTAAGTTGTTTCTGGCTCTGTGACCCCATGGACTGCAGCATACCAGGCTCCTCTGTCCTCTACTACCTCCCAGAGTTTGCTGAAATTCATGTCCATTGAGTTGCTGATGCTATCTAACCATCTCATCCTCTGCCACCTCCTTCAAATTTTTCCTTCATTCTTTCCCTGCATCAGAGTATTTTCCAATGAGTCTGTTCTTTGCATCAGGTGGGCAAAGGATTGGAGCTTCAGCATCAGTCCTTCCAACAAATATTCCGGATAGATTTTCTTTACGATTGACTGGTTTGATCTCTTTGTAGTCCAAGGGACTCTCAGGAGTCTTCTCTAGCACCACAATTTGAAAGCATCAATTCTTCAGGGAGAATTCTCAAGGAGATCTAGCCAGTCCATCCTAAAGGAGATCAGTACTGAATGTTCATTGGAAGGACTGTTGTTAAAGCTCAA
The DNA here is from genome assembly GCA_006410935.1 of Redunca redunca. Taxonomy (NCBI): domain Eukaryota; kingdom Metazoa; phylum Chordata; class Mammalia; order Artiodactyla; family Bovidae; genus Redunca; species Redunca redunca. Next base: position 216,482 of record SJYQ01002795.1, on the reverse strand, counting down.
ACTCCAAAACTTTGGCCACCTGATGTTAAGAGCTGACTCATTTGAAAAGACCCTGATGCTCGGAAAGATTGAAGGCAGGAGGAGAAGGGGACGACAGAGGATGAGATGGTTGGATGGCATCACTGACTCAATGGACATGAGTTTGAGTAAACTCCAGGAGTTGGTGATGGACAGGGAAGCCTGGCATGCTGCAGTCCATAGGGTCACAAAGAGTCAGACACGACTGAGTGACTGAACTGAACTGACTGAATCTTCTTTATGGTTTAACCCTCATATCTGTCCATGACTGGTGGAAAAACTATAGCTTTGACTGTACAGACCTTTGATCAGAGTAATGTCTCTGCTTTTTAATATGCTGTCTAGGTTTGTTGTAGTTTTCCTTCCAAGGAGCAAGTGTGTTTTAATTTCATGCTGCAGTCACCATCTGCAGTGATTTTGGAACCCAAGAAAGCAAAGTCTGTCACTGGTTCCATTGTTTCCTCTTCTATTTGCCATGAAGTGATGGGACCAGATACCATGATCTTAGTTTCTTGCATGTGAAATTTCAAGCTAGCCTTTTCAGTCTCTTCTTTTACCTCCATTAAGAGGCTCTTTGGTTGCTCTTCATTCTCTTCCTTTAGAGTGGTATCATTTGCATATCTGAGGTGGTTGTTATTTTTCCTGGCAATCTTGATTCTAGCATCTTAAATCTTGCTACAGATAGGGAGACTTTGTTGGAGAAATATCTGAGCACTGGGTTGAGCATTGAGGTGAGGTGAGGTGAAGTCGCTCAGTCGTGTCCGACTCTTTGCGACCCCGTGGACTGTAGCCTACCAGGCTCCTCTGTCCATGGGATTCTCCAGGCAAGAATACTGGAGTGGGTTGCCATTTCCTTCTCCAGGGAATCTTCCCAACCCAGGTATCGAACCCAGGACTCCCGCATTGGAGGCAGACGCTTTAACCTATGAGCCATATGTGTGTGTGTGTGTGTGTCTGTGTGTGTGTGTGTATCTTTTTTTACTAATTTGATATGTGTCATGGCACAAAGCAGTTAACATCTCTAGGTTTCATTTTATTTGTTGTTGGGTACTTTGGTCAAGATTACTTTAATGTATTCTATGATTTTTTCTTTAAGCTTTGCCAAAGAGTCTAGGTAAATTTAAGTAGAAATTTGAAGTAATTGTGCTTATATTTTCCTTTCTTTCTCTCTCTCTCTTCCCTTCCCTTTTCCCTTCCTTCCATGGGATATTTTTTCTAGATGTGTAATTGGAATGGGTAAAAAGAATGGTGAATTACACTTAATTCACACAAGCTTAGGTAATAAATAACTAATGTACAAAAGTATGTGTATAACTGATCACACTGGGGCTAGGGGCACTGATCTTCTGAGCAGTCAAAAACCTGTGTTCAGCTCTATAGTTGGCCCTCTGTATATGTGGTTCCTCATTCTGGTATTCAGCCAACCTAAGGTTGTACAGCACTGAGCATTTACTATTGCAACAAGAATGCATTGTATGTGAACCACACAGTTCAAACCCATGTCATTTAAGAATCAACTATATATATGTAAATAACCCCATGTAGGTTTAGAAACCATAAGAACAACTAATATTAATTTATTATTTACTGTAGTCCTCATTATTCTTAGTACTTCATATATTAACTGATTGAATCCCAACAATTTTATAATGTGACACGTATACCATTGTTGTTGGCATTTTGTAGGTGGACAGTCTCAGGCAAACATATTTAAGTAACTTGTCCAAAGTCACACAACTGATAAGTGGGGCATTGAGATTTATCTTCAGTGGTTTGTGGTCAGAGCTTGCCTCTTAACTATCATGCTGATCTGCCTCTCTAATGACTGCCATTACCTGTGTTTACAACAATGTCAGTCTATCATTCTACCAATCCTTCACATAATATGTAGCAGATGTTCAGATTTTTGTGATACAAGAAGTTCAATTAAAAGCAAATTCTTAAATCATAAGGACTTTTATTTTTTAAATGTTCCACATTAAAATTTTGTTTTTATTAAATTTTGATTAAATACAAAATATTCATTAAATACATGTAGGACTGGAATGACTAAAAGACTCATAATGGCAAGTATTAGTGGGGATACTGAACAATTTAAACTTCATACACTAGTAGTAGGGATATAAATGGATACAATCACTTCAGAAAACAATTTCCTAGTATCTACTAAAGCTGAACATATATTTACTCTATGAACCAGCAGTTCCATATTCAAGTATATTCCTGACAGAAATACATACTTGTGTGTGGACAAAAAAATCTATAGCAGCACTGTTTATGAGAGCCAAAGGGAATACATATGTTCATCAACAATGAAAAGAATAAATAATTGGGAGTACTCTTACATGATTCAGCTATAAGATTGGACAAATAGGAATTATAAGTAGCAATATGGTTGGCTCTCAATGGAAATATTGTGGAAAAGAAAATAGGTACCAAAGAGTACTTAATTCATGATTCCATTTGTATGAAGTTCCAGCTCTGTTCTGACAACACTAATCCATGTTGTTAATAGTCAGGATAGTGTTTTCCTGTGGAGGGAGATAACTGGAAGAGAGCCTAAAGAAGCTTTCAGGTTCTTGTAAATTTCTGTATCCCACTGTGTGTGCTGGTTACATGGATGTGTTCACTTATTTGTAACTCGTTGACATGTTCACTTAATATTTATGTGATTCTCTATAGGTATGTTGTAGTTTAATAGAAAGCTGTCATTACAAAAACATTCATAGGGCAAAAGAATAGCAGTGTGGTGCACTCCCATGGACGCACCATTCACTGTTAGAAAAACCACACCCTTGGATACCCTTTTGACACATTTCTCCTATTATTTTCGTCTTCCCTTACCCTTCAGATAAAATTGTGAACTATTATCTTGAATTGGCATTGATTCCTTCCCTTTCTTTCATAGTAGTTTGTGTGTGTGTGTATATGTATATATACATACACATATACATACACACATATGAATTGAAGTATATGATACTAATATATGGCAGGGCTTAATATATGACAATATATATGAAATTAAAAATCATACATTTAAATTCATTACATTAGTTCTTTTTGAAAAATAATTTTATTTATTTTTGGCTGTGCTGGGTCTTTGCTGCTTGGGCTTTTCTCCAGTTGTGGAGAGGAGGGGCTACTCTCGAGTTGTGGTGTGCGGGCTTGCCTTGCAGAGGCTTTTCTTGTTTGCGCACATGCTTGTTGTGGAGCACAGGCTCTAGAGTGCTCAGGCTTCAGCAGTTGTGGTTCCCAGGCTCTAGAGCATAGGCAATAGTTGTGGCTTATGAGCTTAATTGCTCTACGGCATGTGGGATCCTCCTGCATCAGGCAGCGATTGAACCCGTGTCTCCTGCAATGACAGGCAGATTCTTTACCACTGGGCCACCAGGGAAGCCCCTTTACACTGCGTTCTAGCTAAATGTGCGATCTTGTATGAAGCATTTACCAGCTCCAGGCTTTAGTTTTCTTTTTTGAAATCAAATTTGGGCAAGGTACTCCCTTTTTGTAATTTTCTTGACATTGTATCTCTTAGTTATTCAATTTAGATATTAAATAGGTACTTAATTATTTTGTGCCTCAGTCATTGGGCTGAGGAAGAGATGAAAATATGCACAGCTGTCCTGCACCCTCCAGTAACTGAGTCTAGTGGGAGGCAGTGAGTCATGTATCTGTAAAATGGTTGAGAAACACAGTTTTCATGTTCTCATCTGAGAAAAGGAAGGAATTAAGCTAGATGATCTCCTAAAAGTTTTTCTGCTTTAAAATTTGATCACTGAATGTATTTAAGAGCCAAAAGATTTGTGATACAAAACTTAATTATGTAAGTGTATAAAGTATATGATGAAACCATCACAGAGGGTTTTATGGAAGAAATAATTCTTAAAACTCGTTTTTAAGGCTGCACAGTATTATGGAGCAGGGACAAAAATGACTCAGCTAAGAGTATTCCGACTTCTATATATCTCACTCCATACACACATAGCACACAATGGCAATGCAAATAAGTGGAAGAGACAAAAAGATTTATAACATAAAGAATGAACTGTTAGAGATCACTATCAGGGGAAAGGCAGGCAAGTTCAAATTAGAGATGATTCGGGGGAAAGTGAAGAATTATGGACTAAACTTAGAAAATGTTTTGGGTTTAAACTTGGAATAAGAGAGCGAAAGAATTGGATAATATTGAAAGTAGTGGAAATAGAGAAGGATTTATCATGTCTTACAGTGTGTTGAGTATATTTTGATCTTACCTCTGCCATATTGCCCCTTGGTGGAAAAGGGTAGAAACTGGAATTGTTTTCATTTGCAATTTTCTGTGATTTGAAGTTGTGAGAGATTGGGCTGAGTGAGGCCTCTATTGTATGTGGGTTATAGTTTTCTACAGTCAAAACAAGATGAGGACATTCCAGGAAATGAGACCAATTTGAGACAAAAAGGAGAAATAGGAGCTATAAGTTAGTCAGAATATGATTAGACTGTTCTAATGTAAGGTGGTATTTTATGTTGGGAACATTTGGGAAATGAAGTTATTTAGATACATCAATTGCAGGCTTTGATGAACTAGGTTAATAAGGTTAGAAAATTGTTAAAAACTCAACCTCTGATGGTATCCCTCACTCAGTTCAGTTCAGTTGCTCAGTCGTGTCCGACTCTTCGCGACCCCATGAATCGCAGCACGCCAGGCCTCCCTGTCCATCACCAACTCCCGGAGTTCACTCAGACTCACGTCCATCGAGTCAGTGATGCCATCCAGCCATCTCATCCTCTGTCATCCCCTTCATCCTCCCTCCCCCAATCCCTCCCAGCATCAGAGTCTTTTCCAGTGAGTCAACTCTTCGCGTGAGGTGGCCAAAGTACTGGAGTTTCAGCTTCAGAATCATTCCCTCCAAAGAAATCCAGGGCTGATCTCCTTCAGAATGGACTGGTTGGATCTCCTTGCAGTCCAAGGGACTCTCAAGAGTCTTCTCCAACATCACAGTTCAAAAGCATCAATTCTTTCATGCTCAGCTTTCTTCACAGTCCAACTCTCACATCCATAGGTGACCAGCGGAAAAACCATAGCCTTGACTAGACGGACCTTAGTTGGCAAAGTAATGTCTCTGCTTTTGAATATGCTATCTAGGTTGGTCATAACTTTTCTTCTAAGGAGTAAGCGTCTTTTAATTTCATGGCTACAATCACCATCTGCAGTGATTTTGGAGCCCCCAAAAATAAAGTCTGACACTGTTTCTACTGTGTCCCCATCTATTTCCCATGAAGTGATGGGACCAGATGCCATGATCTTCATTTTCTGAATGTTGAGCTTTCAGCCAACTTTTTCGCTCTCCTCTTTCACTTTCATCAAGAGGCTTTTTAGTTCCTCTTCACTTTCTGCCATAAGGGTGGTATCATCTGCATATCTGAGGTTCCTGATATTTCTCCCAGCAATCTTGATTCCAGCTTGTGCTTCTTCCAGCCCAGCATTTCTCATGATTCAGGTATGACCTAAATCAAATCCCTTATGATTATACAGTGGAAGTGAGAAATAGATTTAAGGGACTAGATTGATAGAGTGCCTGATGAACTATGGATGGAGGTTCGTGACATTGTACAGGAGACAGGGATCAAGACCATCCTCATGGAAAAGAAATGCAAAAAACACAAAATGGCTGTCTGGGGAGGCCTTACAAATAGTTCTGAAAAGAAGAGAAGGGAAAAGCAAAGGAGAAAAGGAAAGGTATAAGCATCTGAATGCAGAGTTCCAAAGAATAGCAAGAAGAGATAAGAAAGCCTTCCTCAGCCATCAATGCAAAGAAATAGAGGAAAACAACAGAATGGGAAAGACTAGAGATCACTTCAAGAAAATTAGAGATACCAAGGGAACATTTCATGCAAAGATGGGCTCAATAAAGGACAGAAATAGTCTGGACCTAAGAGAAGCAGAAGATATTAAGAAGAGGTGGCAAGAATACACAGAACTATTCAAAAAAGATCTTCACAACCAAGATAATCACGATGGAGTGATCACTCATCTAGAGCCAGACATCCTGGAATGTGAAGTCAAATGGGTCTTAGAAAGCATCACTATGAACAAAGCTAGTGGAGGTGATGGAATTCCAGTTGAGCTCTTTCAAATCCTGAAAGATGATGCTGTGAAAGTGCTGCACTCAATATGCCAGCCAATTTGGAAACCTCAGCAGTGGCCACAGGACTGGAAAAGGTCAGTTTTCATTCCAATCCCAAAGAAAGGCAATGCCAAAGAATGCTCAAACTTACTGCACAACTGCACTCATCTCACATGCTAGTAAAGTAATGCTCAAAATTCTCCAAGCCAGGCTTCAGCAATCTGTGAACCGTGAACTTCCAGATGTTCAAGCTGGTTTTAGAAAAGGCAGAAGAACCAGAGATCAAATCGCCAACATCCGCTGGATCATCGAAAAATCAAGAGAGTTCCAGAAACACATCTATTTCTGCTTTCTTGACTATGCCAAAGCCTTTGACTGTGTGGATCACAATAAACTGTGGAAGATTCTGAAAGAGATGGGAATACCAGACCACCTGACCTGCCTCTTGAGAAACCTATATGCAGATCAGGAAGCAACAGTTAGAACTGGACATGGACCAACAGACTGGTTCCAAATAGGAAAAGAAGTACATCAAGGCTGTATATTGTCACCCTGCTTATCCCTCACTATAAGGTTATAATGTCAAAATCTTTTAGTTATTTTTGGTGTGTATATATATACTAAGTTTTACAGCAATACGTGGGATGCACTATGAGAAGAAGAGTCTCAAGCATTGTTGTTGTTGTTGTTCAGTCGCCCAGTCTTATCTGACTCTTTGCAATTCCACAGACTGCAGCACACTAGGCCTACCTGTCCCCTACCATCTCCCGGAGTTTGCCCAAGTTCATGTCCATTGCACTGGTTATGCCATCCAGCCATCTCATTCTCTGATGCCCTCTTCTCCTTCTGCCTTCAATCTTTCCCAGCACTGGGGACTTTTCCAATAAGTCATCTATTCACATCAAGTGACCAAAATACTGGAGCTTCAGCTTCAATATCATTCCTTCTAATGAGTATTCATGGTTGATTTCCTTTAAGATTGACTGGTTTGATATCCTTGCTGTCCAAGGAACTCCCAGGAGTCTTCTCTAGCACCATAGTTGGAAGGCATCAATTCTTTGGTGCTCTGCCTTCTTTACAGTCCAGGTCTCACAACCATACATGACCACTGGGAAGACCATAGCCTTGCCTATATGGACCTTTGTTGGTAGAGTGATGTCTGCTTTTCAACACACTGTCTAGATTTTTCATAACTTTTCTGCCAGGAAGCAATCATCTGATTTCATGGCTGCAGTCACCATCCACAGTGATTTTAGATCCCAAGAAGAGGAAATCTGTCACTGTTTCCACCTTTCTCCCTTCTATTTGCCATGAAATAAAAGGGGCCAGATGCCACGATCTTAGTTTTCCTAATATTTAGTTTTAAGTTAGCTTTTCCACTCTCCTCCTTCACCCTCATCAAGAGGTTCTTTAGTTCCTCTGGCTTTCTGCCATTAGAGTGGTATCATCCACATACATATCTGAGTTTGTTGATGTTTTTCCCACCCATATTGATTCCAGCTTGTAACTCATGCAGCCTGGCATTTCTCATGATGTGCTCAGCATATAAGTTAAACAAATTGGGTGACAACAGACAGACCTACTGTACTCCTTTCTCAATACTGAACCAATCTGTTGTTCCATACAGGGTTCTAACTGTTGCTTCTTGACCCACATACAGGTTTCTCAGGAGATAAGTAAGACGGTCTCGTATTCCCATCTCTTTAAGAGCTTTCCACAGCTTGTTATGATCCACACAGTAAAAGGCTTTAGCATAGTTGATGAAACAGAGGTGGGTGTTTTTCTGGAATTCCTTTGGTTTCTCTATGATCCAGTGAATGTTGGAAATTTGATCTCTGGTTCCCTGGCTTTTCTAAATGCAACTTGGACATCTGGAAGTTCTTAGTTCATGTAATGCTGAAGCTTAGCATGCAAGATTTTAAGCATGACCTTACTAGCATGGGAGTTGAGTGCAATTGTCCAATGGTCTGAACACTCTTTAGTACTGTCCGTCCTGGGGATTGGGGTGAGGATTGACCTTTTCCAGTCATGTGGCCACTGCTGGGTCTTCCAGATTTGCTGACATATTGAGTACAACACTTTGATAGCATCATCTTCTAGGGTTTTGAATAGCTTTATTGGAATTCCATCACATCTAACAGCTTTATTGACAGCAGTGCTTCCTAGGGCCCACCTGACTTCACACTCCAGAATGTCTGTCTCTGGGTGACTGACCACACCATTGTGGTTATCTGGTTCATTAAGATCATTTTTGTACAGTTCTTCTATGTGTTCTTTCTATTTCTTCTTGATCTCCTCAGCTTCTATTAGGCCTCTTCCATTTCTGTCCTATATTGTGCCCATCTCTGGGCAAAATTTTCCCTAGATGTTTGCAATTTTCCTGAAGAGATCTCTAGTCTCTCCTCTTCTGTTGTTTTCCTCTGTTTATAAGCATTGTTCATTGAAGAAGGTGGTCTTGTCTCTCCTTGCTATTCTCTGAAACTCTGCATTTAGTTGGATGTTCCTTTCCCTTTCTCCCTTACTGCTTGCTTCTTTTATTTCTTCAGGTATTTGTAAAGCCTCCTTAGATAACCACTTTGTCTTCTTGCTTTTCCTTTTCTTTGGGTTGGTTTTGTTCACTGCATCCTGTAAAATATCGCAGACCTCTATCCCTAGTTCTTCAGGCATACTGTTTACTAGATCTCATCCCTTGAATCTATTCATTACCTCCACTGCATATTCATAGGGGATTTGATTTAAGTTGTTCCTGGCTGGAGAAGGCAATGGCACCCCACTCCAGTACTCTTGCCTGGAAAATCCCATGGACGGAGGAGACTGGTAGGCTGCAGTCCATGGGGTCGCTAAGAGTCGGACACGACTGAGTGACTTCACTTTCACTTTTCACTTTCATGCATTGGAGAAGGAAATGGCAACACACTCCAGTATTCTTGCCTGGAGAATCCCAGGGACAGGGGAGCCTGATGGGCTGCTGTCTATGGGGTCGCACAGAGTCGGATATGACTGAAGTGACTTAGCAGTTCCTGACTGGCCTAGTGTTTTTCCTGGTTTTCTTTAGTTTAAGCCTGAAGTTTGCTATGAGAAGCTGATGATCTGAGCCACAATCAGCTCTAGGACTTGTTTTTGCTGACTGTATACAGCTTCTCCATCTTTGGCTACAAAGAATGTAATCAATTTGATTTCAGTATTGACCATTTGGTGATGTCCATGTGTAAAGTCATCTCTTGTATTGTTGAAAAAAGTTGTTTGCTATGACCAGACCAGTGCATTCTCTTGGCAGAATTCAGTTAGCGTTTACACTGCTTCATTTCGTATTCCAAGGCCTAACTTGCCTACTCCTTGGAAGAAAAGTTATGACCAACGTAGA
>SJYQ01002795.1:193404-206785 GCA_006410935.1 Redunca redunca | reverse complement strand
ACTGAACTGAACTGAACTTGCCTGTTACTCCAGATATATCTTGACTTTCTACTTTTGCATTCCAATCCCCAATGATGAATAGAATATCTTTTATTTATTTGTTTATTTTTGATGTTAGTTTTAGGAGGTCTTCTATGTCTTCATAGAACTGATCAACTTCAGCCTCTTTGGCATCGGTGGTGGTGGCATAGACTTGAATAACTGTGATGTTGAATGGCTTGCCTTGGAAATGAACTGAGATCATTCTGTCATTTTTGAGGTTGCACCTGAGTACTGCATTTTGGACTCTTATTGATGACAAGGGCTACTCCATTTCTTCTATGGGATTCTTGTCCACAGTAGTAGATGTAATAGTCATCGGAATAAAATTAACCCAACTCCTGTCCATATCATTTTGCTGATTCCTAAAATGTTCATGTTTATTCATACCATCTTCTGTTTGACCATGTCCAATTTACCTTGATTCATGGACCTAACATTCGAAGTTCCTATGCAGTATTGTTCTTTGCAGCAGTGGATCTTACTTTCATCACCAGACAGATCCAGTGAGCATCAGTTTTGCTTTGGCCCAGCTCCTTCACCCTTCCTGGGGCTGTTAGTAGTTGCCCTCTGCTCTTTCCCAGTAGCATATTGGACTCCTTCCAACCTGGGAGACTCGCCCTTCAGTGTCATAACTTTTTGTCTTTTTACACAGTTCATGAGGTTCTCATGGCAAGTATACTGGGTGGTTTGCCGTTCCCTCCTCCAGTGGATCACGTTTTGTCAGAACTTTCCACTATGACCCATCCATCTTGGGTGGCCCTACATGGCATCGCTCATAGCTTCATTGAGTTACACAGGCCCCTTAGCCATGACAAGGCAGTGATCTGTGAAGGGGATTAAGTGTATAGAACATCAATATTATAAAATTATCTGAAAGAATGGTTGTATTGAGGTGTGGACAGTATAAAGTGAAAATGAAGGAGAAAATTTCCAAGAATGAATGCTGATAATGGATGGTTAAATAATGAATGAAGGGAAAGAAGAGAGAGTGGTAGGTCCCAGTTCTTGAGCAAGGGGGAGGGTGGGAAAGTTGGGTGTTATTTACAAATAGTACTAATTTCTTTAAACATGAAACTTTTTTCACTTGGTCCTTCAACATATTTCTTGCAAACTTCCATGGATCTATACTTTGAATTTATTGGATCATGACAGTGAACAACAACAAATTTGAGGTTCCTTCCTCAGAGTTCTTATCATTTAATGAGATTTAGTCATAGAACTCCATAATTACCTACCCAAATGAATAATTCTAAATGGTAAGTCTTCTGAAGGAATGATATTTGATTCTGGAGGAACATTTAGGCAGAGATCAGACTTTGGTCTCGGTCAGGGAGGACTTTCCTCAGGACATTATACTTGAACTGAGATTTGAAAATGAAAAAAATTATTTATTGAAAGGAGAGTTAGGAGAGAGGGGCTTTTCTGGTTCCATCAAAAGACACGTGTCATGTTTTTGGATGGTGGATGGGGCAAGACCACACAGAACTTTCTAGGCCAGAGTAAGGATTTTGGTATTTCTTCTAAAGGCACTGTTAATCCAATGAGGGGTTTAAAAAGCAGAGGGGGTGAATCTGATTGCCATTTGGAGAAACTACTATGGTTTACTATAGAGATTTTTTTTGTAGAGGCTGGGTGGAGGATAGAAGACATGAGAAGTGGATTTGAGAGGACAAAGTTATTGTGGTAGTCTGATCTTGAGGTGATGGTATATAGAACTGGGGTACCGAGAGGTGGAGGAGGTTCCAGAGGGAGATTACAGAGTAAGGAAAGAAGAAGGCCTAAGGATGAACCTTGAGCATCTACTATTTTGAGACTGGTAAAATCAGAATGAGCCTTCAAAGATCACAGAAAAGAAATGGTCAGAGAGGCAGGAGGACAACAGAAAAGTTTGTTATCAGGAGACAAAGGAAGAGAAGCTAAATACATTTCTGTGTAGGTCTGCATCTCCAGAGATGCTGTTTGGTAATGAATTGTGGCTCTGGTACCACCACCACTGTGTCTTGGGAACCGTACCTCATGGCTGGCCCTCCGCCCTTGGACACTAGAAGATACTCTTGTCATTTCTGAAATGGATCCTCATCATGAACTTCTGATGCGGGACTTAGTGATTGTATCTGATTGGCAAAGCTTAGGGCATATTCCTGTAACATAGTCTCCTAGATGTAGGAAAAACATAGAGCTGAGCTTTTTGGTTTCTGCTCCAAGATGTAAGCCCAGCCTCCTCACCAGACTCACCTAATGGTTAATCCCCCAAATTTACGAAGGAGAGAGCAGATTAAGGGTAGAAAAAAAAACAATTGGAAATGCCTGCAACATTCTTCGTAAATAATATTTTATTTCAGACATTTCAGAAGCTTTTTGTGGCCCCTGTCTTCATCTTGGCATGAAGAGTTAAATGCCCCCTCTGTAACTTTGTGTCTTATATGCATCAAAGTTGGCCTGTTTGTCCCTGATTCACGTATACCCACACTGCATCATGCTTTGTGCAAGGAGTCGAGTTTGCAGAGATAAAGATGTAGCTTCTGTCCGAAGGAAACTTGGAGTAAAAAATGAGAGGATCTACCGTGTAGAAAATAAAGCATGAGCTCCAGGGTCACTCATCTGTCTGGGTCCCATTTAGAGCTTAGAAGGGGCTATAGGAATGGGTTTACATGATCATACATTTGAAAATATTTTGCAAAAATGAGCCAGTTTACCTGGAATTGATTAAGAACGCTCGATTCCCAATTCTGACTCCTTCTCCATGAAATGTCCTTTCCTCTTAAGTGTTTGAGTGGCTGTGGGTGTTTCATGGTGGGCTAAGGGTGAGTTGAATCAGGGACACCATTAGTTTGGATTTAGTGGGATATAGTTACCAGTTTGGCAGATACGTCCATGAGCATTTAAATGATAGCTAGCAAGAACATCAACTGAGAAGGCACTGGGGAAGCTTTGAAGACCATCATGTTCTAATCCCAGCATGTTTCTTGCCCTCACAAAGAAGAAAACTGGGAGCCTTCAAGAATTCCTTTTAGTATTGAAGAACTGTGGCTACTTCTCTTTTCTCACAGTTCTCTCTTCAAAGCCTGTATCAATTTCAAAGTCTCTCTTTCCAGGACGTCCTGCAGCAAATACTCACCCTGTCTCCTGTCTCCCAAATCTTGGGGCTGACCTTGTTCAGTGGGAGGTAGTGGAACCCAAGCCAGAGCTACTCGGGCCCCATCATCTGCTGGCCACCATCCCCCACGTATGTCCTTGAGTTTGGGAACTACTTGAGTGAAAACAGCTTATCTTTTTTTCTTGTTTATTGCTTGGATAGAGAATTTTAAAGACATATGCCAACTAGGGTTTGTCTTTAGAGATCATGGGTAATGAGATGGTTTGAAGTTTAACGTGCTTTGAGCCCAGCAACTTGGGTTTATTAATGGTATTGAGGACATTTGAAAGAGAAACCCAAACAAAAAAAAAGCCCTTTATTCAAAACAATTGATAAAGCCCGGATACTTCGTTTGAAGTACATTTCAGAAAAACGTTTTGTAATGTTTCAATTCCATCCCCCCCTCCTTTTTTTGGCTATTCTTAGATAAACTTTTAAAGGAGCTAAGAGAATATTAAGATAAAAATGGAATATTAAAAAGCTATATTGTAACATTAAAAAATATCCTACGCAAGTAGCTAATTTAGAAGAAGAGATATATCTTAAGTAGAGATAAGGAATAGAGTCTTGATAACCCAACTAATGAGGAAGAATGAGTCTTATGAACATAATGGGAAAGATGTAAAGTTATTGATATTTTGACATAAATATTCAAGAAATATAGATAGCATAAAACTTATCATGCCATACTACAATGAGGATATCAATTACAAACTGTTCAATTCAGATTATTTAAGATTATTCACTGAATAGGCAAACTTGGAAGGGCTTAATTTGTGAAATGATTTCTCCTAATTTGACAACAGTCAAAAAATATGTAGTATGCAGACAAAGAATGTAACCTGCCATTTCAGTAAACAAACAATGTTGAAGCCATCAAGCCATCAACCCTTGCAACCACCCCACCCCCAACAGTATACCCTGAGGGGATATAGGATGGAGAAAAACAGGATATTGGCCCTAGATACTAGTTAAGGCGCATATCAAAAAAAAAAATTGCAGTAAGCCTAGACTCTTGCAATCTTCTCATCATAGAAAAACATTAAACATTTTAACTTGAGATGTCTGGTTTCTTTCTTTTTCTTTTATTAGCAGTAATATTTTGATGTTCCAAGTCCTTTATTTTGTATAAGTTTTTTTGTTTGTTTTGAAAAGCTCCTACATATTCTTACTTCTTTGGAACAGTTTTTCAGAGCTATCTGAGAGGCTGTATTCTGAGCTTATATCCTCAGTAAGTCCACTGAATAAAACATAATTGTTAACTTTTGCTATTGTTGTTCAGTCACTAATTTGTGCCCTATTCTTTGCAACCCCACGGACTGCAGCACACCAGGCTCCTCTGTCCTTCACTATCTCCTGGAATTTGCTCAAACTTATATCAGTTGAGCTGGTGATGGCCATACTACTATCTAATCCTCTGTTGCCCCCTTCTCCTCCTGCCCTCAATCGTTCCTAGCATCAGGGTCTTTTCCAGTGAGTCAGTTCTTCACATCAGGTGGCCAAAGTATTGGAGCTTCAGCTTCAACATCAGTCCTTCCAATGAATATTCAGGGTTGATTTCCTTTAGGATTGACTGGTTTGATCTCCTTGCGGTACAAGGGACTCTTAAGAGTCTTCTCCAGCACCGTAATTGGGATGTACTTTTTTCAACTGACAGGTACATAAATGAATCATGAAGCTGAAAGAAATTTTTCTAAATTATCCTATAATTGATTTTTTAAAAAATTATTTAAAAATTTAAAATCATGGTAAAATATATAACATAAAAATTACCATCTTAACTTTCTGAGTGAACAGTTCAGTGGTCTTAAGTATATTCACATTGTTGTGCAACAGATATATATTATTGATTTTTAAGTATAGAATAAAATAGAGGTAATGCTCATTTAAGGATATGTTTGGGTTGCAACATTATCATACGAAAAGGAAATCAAGAGTTTGCAGCCAGAAAGAACATAGAGTATGACAGAAAATTACTTAATGTGTTATTTTTATTATGGACTTTGTGGCTTTTGTGGTGCTACAGGAGAGTATGTGTGCATACATGCCTGCTAAGTCACTCAGTCCTGTCTGACTCTTTGCGACCCAGTGGACAGTAGCCCACCAGGCTCCTCTGTCCATGGGATTCTCCTGGCAAGAATAGTGGAGTGGATTGCCATGCCCTCATCCTGACCCAGGGATCTAATCTGAGTCTCTTAGGTCTCCTGCATTGGGAGGTGGTTCTTTACCACTAGCGCCACCTGGGTAACCCAGAGGAGAGTTTACCACCCCCTAAGTGTGAACACAAGCAGTGCCTCCTGTGTGACCTTAGACCCAGATGCTCCTCCTCTTTGAAACTGTCCTGGATCTCCTGTAACAGCGAAGAAAATAATGACCAATTCTGAGGGTTTCACAGTCCTTTCCTTATCAGAATCCTCTCAATACAGAATGAAGCTCTGCTTTTGCTTTTTAGCTCTGAGAGTCCTGGTGAATTTGTTGATTTACTAGGCCCTCCTTTGCCCTGCAAACACAAAAGCTTTTTAAAAGTTTAATATTTGCCCTTTATTTTTTTCTTCAAAAGCTAAAATTCCTTAAAAATTTGTAATTTGTTGTCACTCCTTTTTCATTCAAAATAAGTACTCATTTTTGCTCTGAATTTTATTCACATAATTATGTGCTGTTTTCTGAGTCCCTTCCCCTCTGCTTAAGGTCCAGGAGATTAAGGGTCTCCTTGTCTATTATTTAATTAGTCCCACTGACATATAGTTGGTGTTATGGTCTTTCAATTTCACTTTCTCTTTTGTTTCTCCTTTTTTATTTCATTTTTTAAACAATATTTATCCCCCCCTCAACTTTAGAATGATCAAGAAGTTTCAGAAATACTATAGATAGAAAATTAGTACTAAGAATGTTAAAAATAATAGAATTGTTGCAGGAAGGGGGACACCTTCCAGGGCCCAAAACTGGGCTCTTGTCTAACACTTGGAAATGAATTGTCTGAGGAGACACATGTGCTGACAAAGCAAGAGATTTTATTGGGAAAGGGCACCCGGGTGGAGAGCCCTAGGGTAAAAGAACCCAGGAGAACTGCTCTGCTGTGTGGCTCAGCAGTCTCCAGTTTTACGGTGATGGGATTAGTTTCTGGGTGGTCTTTGGCCAATCACTCTAATTCAGAGTCTTTCCTGATGGCGCACACATCACTTAGCCAAGATGGATGCTAGCAAAACGGATGCTGGGAAGTGGATGGACAACTGGTGTCTCCTTTCGACCTTTCCCGAACTATTCCAGTTGGTGGTGGCTTATTATTTCCGTATTCCTTACCAGGATCTCCTTTCATAAAACAGCTCATGCAAATGGTTACTATGGTGGCTGGCCAGGGTGAGCGGTTTCAATCAGTGTGCTTCCCCTAACAGAATCATGGCTTATTTTGTAAGTAAGTATAAGTTTTTCAAGGTCACATTAATTTCCAAGTTAGTTCCAGAACCTAGTTTTCTGTCTCTTACTCTAATATTAGTTACAACATTTCTAGCTTCTCCTCTAAAATATCACTTTCCCAAGCTCAAACTATTAAGCCTTTATTAAAATCCTCTGTTCACTTGCATAAAATATACATTATCATAGAAAACTCACCTTCAGTGTTAGTAATTTCCTCACAACAATTAGATCCTAAAGAGAGCATGCATGGAAAGTAAAAATCACATATAGGCACATTTACTAAATCACCCTTGAAAGTTCTTTAGCTCAGGAGCAAGTGAGGTGCTTCTCCCAAAAGAGACACAGGAAAACTGAGGCCAAGGAGGGGTGAGAGCAGATTCTGGTTTCTCATCTCATGCTCACTCTGCAGAAATGCTTATTGAGCAGGATGATGGGGTTGCCTATTGCACTGTGAAATAAATACCCAGCTACAATAGGTTGGTATTCATACTCTGTCTCCCTGCCTGTCTCTCTATCACCAATTAAGTCTCTGTTAAATCTGACTACATCAAGGATAAAACTGGCATATGCTCCCAATTGGATCCTTAGGATTTTAATAGCATCTAATTAGACTACAGTAGAAGTCCACGTGGAAGAACGATTTGGCCAGGTTAACACATTTGAAGGCAGTTACTTTCCCCCAATCCAAATAAAATTCAATTTCTTCCTTCCTAATCATTTGGATAACTGTGATCTTATAAATTGATCTATGATTCTTGGCACAACTGAATGTCAACTCTAGCTATTTGCCATGTGAGCCTAGGCATAGCTCCATTAATACACAACTCACAAACATCAATATGTGTTAAAGATACATCTGGGGATTCGTGACAGCAATGAAAATTGCCTTTGTGATGAGCTTGAAGTAATCATTGTATGATAATTAAGCATTTAAAAATACCCATTGTGTATTACAGGAAGATTTCAGTATTTGCCATTTTCCCCCTACAATAGATGATTTGCTACATTTATTCTTTATTTGTCTTTCTTGTGAATACATTTATTGCTAATGCTTTAGCATTATTGTTAGCTTCATTGCATAATTAGTGGTATTCAGTCACTGCTTTTTAGCTTGAAAGAACTGTAATTAGTTTTCATTCACTAGTGGCATTTATGCAGTATCAGGGTCATTGCCAAAGGTATAAGGACTGTAATTCTATTGCTAGGTTTTAAGTTCCAACAAACTTAAAAATCTATTTTGTTCATTTTAAGTAATAAGGGTGTGAGTTTCAAATTATATAATTTCATTCTCCCTGGAGAAAATGATATTACAGGATTTGAATGAGCGATATGTATATATACATGAGGTATCAAGTTGTTCTCTGAAGTAGAAAATTCTATTCTCACTATTTAGCTGGTTAATTCTAAATAACCCAAATCATGTTTAAGAGATTTGTTGTTTTATCCTTTCTCCACCAATTGTGTGCAAAAATATTAGTTGGTAAAAATGTGAGCTTGTATAATCCAGTCATCCTGAGTTCAAAGTCCACTTGATTTATTAAGTAGTGCTTAAAGAGTTAATTATGAAGATTACGTTCAATACTGTTTGTGAAGTGCTTAAGACAATGTTCATATATATTAGTTACTATAATCATGTCTTTATATTTGTGCCGCCAAAGGCTGTTCAAAAGTTTCTGATTCAGGGACTTGATGTCAGAAAACCTTATTAGGGTCGGAGTGCTCTGGAATTAGAAAGAAGGAAGACACAGATCAGAGTGAGTATCAAATGAAGGAATGTGCCTCAAAGAGTGTTTTATAAATATTGCTACAAATAATAGAAATTCAAAGCATTAGAGATGTTTTAAATTCTGCCTAAATTCTGAGGCCCATGTGCTCAGATTTCAGGCCTTTACTTTGTTAATGAGGCAAGAACTCTTGATGGTGTGTACGTGCTGCGGTGTGTGTTGGGGAGAGGTATGAAGGCACATGCATGTGCTGCTGGTGGGGAGCCACTGAGCTCCAGGTAAGCTGAGGAGTTCTGAAATCACCGGGCCATCTCAGGAATGACCTTGTCTTTGGTGGATCAGTGCTCTGCATGTCCTTTCCAGTGGATCTCATCATTCAGATAAATGAGGTTCCTTTTGTTGCAGGAAGGGGGACCCCTTCCAGGGCCCCAAACTGGGCTCTTGTCTAACACTTGGAAATGAATTGTCTGAGGAGACACACGTGCTGACAAAGCAAGAGATTTTATTGGGAAAGGGCACCCGGGAGGAGAGCCCTAGGGTAAAAGAACCCAGGAGAACTGCTCTGCTGTGGGGCTCGCAGTCTCCAGTTTTACGGTGATGGGATTAGTTTCTGGGTGGTCTTTGGCCAATCACTCTAATTCAGAGTCTTTCCTGGTGGCGCACACATCACTTAGCCAAGATGGATGCTAGCAAAAGGGATGCTGGGAAGTGGATGGACAACTGGTGTCTCCTTTCGACCTTTCCAGAACTATTCCAGTTGGTGGTGGCTTATTATTTCCATATTCCTTACCAGGATCTCCTTTCATAAAACAACTCATGCAAATAGTTACTATGGTGGCTGGCCAGGGTGGGCGGTTTCAATCAGTGTGCTTCCCCTAACACTTTGCCTCTTTTATTTTCATCATACACTTCTGGGTTTCTCACTTACCGACTTAGGAAACCCTGTGTCATCACCACTGCCTCAATTCATTAGAAGTTCATGTTCTGACACTGATTCCGGAGTTTGGAAACAAGTTTCTGGTTGTATAGTAACTATGGAGAGAGCAAGAATGAGCAGGGAAGAGTTAAAAGTAGCTCTGTGCCAAAAATGTGTAATGATAATATGAGCTAACACTTTAGTAGGTAGCCTTTGCTCTGTGGGGCAGGTGCTGTTACAAGGCTTTTATGTACGTTACATTTTAAAATTCTTACAAAAACTTTATGAGGCAGAGACCTTTGTTATCCTCACTTTGTAGATAAGGAAACTGAGGTAAGACTGAGGCGTGTTGGCACTGGACCCAGGATTTCTGTTCTTTGGTGATACCCGCGTTATGCTCCTTCTATATAGTGGTTGCAGGGAAATTCTCGCCTCTTTTCTGTTTGTTTGGACTGATCATTTTTCAGCTTATCACCAACTGATAAATAGGAATCAATCTGCAAGACTTAATTACTGTTTATATTTTAAAATTAAAAATGTAATTTATTTTCCCATTCCTGCAGATCTCTTTTCATCAGCCATATTCTTATTTTTATTTTATATTGGAGAATAGTTAATTTACAGTGTTGTATTTCAGGTGTATAGCAAAGTGATTCAGTTGCACATATACACATATCTATTTTTCAAATTTTTTCCCCATTTAGATTATTACAGAATATTGAATAGAACTCCCTGTGCTATACAGTAGGCCCTTGTTGGTTGTCTATCTTATACATGGTAGTGTGTGTATATTAATCCCAATTTATCCCTCCCCTACCACCTTTCTCCTTTGGTAACTGTAAGTTTGTTTTCTAAATCTATGAAACTAGCTATATTTCATATATATTACTACGGTCTGCTTTATACAGAAATAGAATTGGACAGTTGAACCAATCATTTGGGTTATTAAAGCAAAAGAATAGATTTATTGTTAAGAAAAAAAGGTTGAGATTTTAGATTGAGTTATCAAAAGCACTGATAGCATGCACATGATGCTGGGTTAGCAGATCTTGGAATCAAGATACCTTGTGCTCTGAAAATACTTGGTATGTGATATTTTTCTTTAATTTTAACATTTTAATCATATGCATTTAAAATATGTTACCAGAATCGAAAGGTTCTCGTTTTTCTTTCCAGATCTGGAAGCCAGAGAGAAGAAAGTGTTAAAGAGTTGAGAATTTCTTAATTAGGGAAGAGGAGCTGGAGGATGAATAGTAAATGACAGAGAAAAACAGGCTATAGCCCAGTTCTTGCTAATAATTCTCAACTAATTGATAGTCGGCTAAAAACTGGTGAGTTAATTAATTATTCAAAAGCCTGGTCTTTAGTAAAAAAAATTGCAAAAACAAAGCATTGAAAGCCTTGCCAGAACTCTGAAAGGAATTTTCATGGGCCGAATACAGGCAGGCAGTGGGCATCCAGTATGCAGAATATGAATCCCCTCTACTTTTTTTTTTTTTTTTTTGCCATTTTCTTTGGATAGTCTCAAGATTCAGTTTTGTATGCAGACCAGGAGGATTAAAAGCAGACATTGGGATTCCAGGGATGGGAAATGCACTAAATCTGACATAGGAACATCTGAGTCATAATTCTGTATTTCTTTGGGCAAAACCAGACTTTCTGATCTGTAAAATGGGTGGTATGTGTGCTGCCAGCTATATAAAATTGTTAGAAAGAAAGACAAAATGAGCTACTATTTCAAGAGCATGCTGAAAATCTGTTGGAGACAGAAAAACTAGAGTGCATTGTGGCAGAGCAGGTACAGGTAGGGGAATGCCGAGAGTAAAATGCAATAGAGATGGACCCAAGTTCTTTGAGGTAAGTGGTTACTCTAGGCCAGCAGTTCAGTCCTGACCACACATCCCCAGTGAATGCTTTAAAATATACAGATACCTGTTGCTCACCTCCAGGGTTTCTGCTTTAAATGCTCTGAAACTAGGCCCAGTTACAGGTTTTTTTTTTTTTTTTTTTTGCCCAAATTCCCAAGGTGATTCTAAAGAGCAATTGAGGTTAAAAACCCCTGCTAAAGGGTTTCTGGAACAAAATGTGCAATTGGGGCAAAATGGACACGTTGAGATTTTTAGTTTGAAAAATTAAAACTCTCTTCTTACAAATGGATCTAATGTAAATGCAATTCATGAAGTCAGTGTTGACAAAAAGAGGTGATCACTAATCAGAAATACTGTCATATGTACAGGAAATGTCTTTCATAGTTGGAAGGTCCAAACTAAAATGAAACAAATGTAATTATTCAACTTTTACAATAATTTTTCACATTAATGAGTCCTAGAAGTCAGGTTCTTGGAGTTCCAATTACTGAAAGGGCTTCGAAAGTGTGATATCATACATCATGAGAAAATATATTAACTCTGTTAAAAAGACCAAGGTAATAAAATTATCATAAACAACTTGATTCAGTTATGCTACAGAACATCTAGTGATTAAAAACTTCTTTCCCTGTAGCCTCATAGTTTAAATTCAATTCACTTATATTTTTGCCCTGTTGCTAATTGTACTATTTGAAAATTCAATGATATGTAAAATATAAAGGTGGCAATTTAAAACTAAATGTATATCTGCTCTAGGATGTCTCAACTTGATGCTTAATTTGAATAATTTAGGGACTGTTAGGAAGTTGCGAAGAAGAATTAGTATAAAAACATTTGGGGCTATTTTCCCTCAAAGATAATGATGCTTAAAATAGAAAAGTGCTCGAAGTTGTAAAGTTTTATGTTCTGGCCTCCCATAGACTTTACTTTAGAATAAAACTTTCCAGTAAATGACCATGATTCCATTAAGTGAGCAGAGGAATTCTTTGGACGGAATCACACATGATCTTGTCCAGTTTGTAGCAGAAGAAACCAAGGCCAGGAAAGACTAAGTGGTATTCCCAGCACCGCAGAGTTCACTGATGGCAGACAGATCTCTTAGCCCTCCCTGACTCATTCTGGAGAAACTCGATAAATGTTGATTAAGTATTATTTGGGGTGGACCTTGGACTTGGCAATGTGTGACTAGTTTCCATCTTAACAATGTGCCTCGGATCCTTGGGGGAATCCCTGGCTGATGTATCTCAGCTTTAGCAGATGATTTGTGACTTCTCTTAGATTTTTACTTGAGGTCTTCTGGATAATTTTAAAGCATCCTTGTGCTCTTGTTGTTTAGTCACTAAGTTATGTCCCACTCTTTGTGACCCTGTGGATTGCAGCATGTCAGGCTTCCCTGTCCTTTACTATCTCTCCCAGAGTTTGCTCAAACTCATGTCCATTGAGTTAGCAATGCCATTCAACCATCTTATCCTTTGTTGCCCCCTTCTCCTCTTGCCCTCAGTCTTTCCCAGAAACAGGGTCTTTTCCAATGAGTCGGGTCTTCATATCAGCTGGCCAAAGTATTGGTGTTTCAGCATCAGTCTTTGCAATGAATATTCAGGGTTGATTTCCTTTAGGATTGACTGTTTGGACTTCCTTGAAGTCCAAGGGACTCTCAGGAGTCTTCTCTAGCACCACAGTTCAAAAGCATCAATTCACATAGAGTTTGACTCACTGTACATTTTATACCACCAATGGTCTGATAATATTAATACCCATATAAGCCAGAATCAGAGTCATCATGTTACTAGCTACACACTTGAAGATGTATTATCTTGTTATTTCACCTCCTGCTCCTACTCAGCCTTCCAAACTCCCTGCTCCCAAAGGAGGCTTCATGCTAGCCCTGCCATAAGTGATATGATATCCAAGTTGTTAAGTCAAATAGAATATATTACAATCAAATAAAAATGCAATACAAATAGAATGTATTACACTAGTGGACAAAGATAGAAAAACAGTAATCGGGCATGAAATGTGTTTTGCAGTTCTGTATGTATTTGTTATAGATCTAATAGTAAAGGCATTGTGGAGTATTTTATATCTCACAAATTTGTGACATGAGAAATAAAAGCAAAAAGTTGCAGGGACAGTGTTTTAAACCTAAGTATTTAAAGACATGATGTTATTATTTTAAAAATTAAACAAATCTTACCTGTAAGTAATAAATTTGTAAGTGCTTTGATTCACAGATATCTATTATTAACCATTGAGTATATCATGAAGTTATGTGATACCTTAG
>SJYQ01002795.1:68169-193387 GCA_006410935.1 Redunca redunca | reverse complement strand
ATACCCCAGGTTTATGCCAAATTATACTTTAATCATTTTAGGCTTCAATAGTCATTCCTTCTTTTGTCTTCAAGCTTGCTTTATATAATCATTTCTATTCTTTTAAAATCACTATTTTTAAAGATGTTTTGAGAGGAACACTCTCTTGTCTTTGAGGAACTTATTCCAGACAAAATAGGTTAAAAACATGTTCAAAGAACAAGAGAGTTGGGATTCAAACTCAGGTCTTGCTGTTGTGGGATTCAAACCCAGGTCTTTGTGACCTTTTAACCACCCCAGGCTACAGCACAAAGAGCATAAGCCAGCCTTTCTGGAGTTTTGGGTAGAGGAGGATTGACAAACAAAGAGCTCTTTTAAGCTCTGCCTGAGGCCAGTCTCTTGACAAAAGAACCAGCTAATGGAGGTTTTAATCTCACTGTCTTGTATTTTTTTGGCCCTTGACAGAATGGAGCTAGATTTGAATAAGTGCTTTTGGTTTAGGGTTTCCCTCTGACAGACACCGAAATGTGGGATGGGGGCATGGCCATGAGGGGTTATGAATAGGTTTATACAAGCTTTATCTAATGCTCTATTTATCTTCTGGGCCACTCTCCAAAGGCCTGTCTCAGATGCTAGGGAGAGGAGACTGTTACAGGTTAGTTGAAGAGATCAGACGTATCCATATGAAAGCAGCATGCGTGGTCATATGGCATTGTTGCCTAGTAACAGAGTTGAACCACAAAATTCAGGCTGAGTTGGAGAGCAGCTGTGTCCTCAGGACAGGATATATCACTGCAGGCCAGAGATCCTGGGTTCAGCTGAGCTGACAGGGCCACTAAGAGAAGCAACAGCTTTCCCCAAAATCCAGTAAACAGTACACAAACAGAGTTACTTGATGGAAAAATAGAGGAAATGGAGGATACACATCGAAAAGATGATGGTCACCATCATATGGTAAAATCAAGGGAAGGAGCTTGGCAACCTTCTTGAACTAGTGCATAAAGGATTTATAACTAGAATTTCCAGCTACTGTTGTTGTTTGTCTAAGACAAGTTTTTCATTGTTAGTTGTGCTATCCTGTTTGATGTGACCTGGGGGAATACAGTTTATGTGCTTGTTTATATTCTGAAGATAATTCATTACAGTTATTTGTAGAGTTCTTCAGTTTTAGAAAATCTCTAATTCTATTATTTAATATGTTATCATTGATCATTTAACTTAAAGTAAGAATTTAATATCTTTGAAAATAAAGTTCAATGGTATAAATCAATGAAATAAAGCTAGACAATGGAAATTAATGAAAATCCCTTTTCAAATATCTGGATAAATATTTGCCTGTAGGTTCCACCTTGAAGTTTGACCAGAATGTCTTTAAATAAACAATTCTGGGACACTTTTCAGAATTTGCTTTTAGATACTATTTGATTCCAAAGTGTATTCTTATTATTTGCATTTCAAGAGCATTTTATTTTATTTTTGAATAGGAAAGCAGCTTCCATAATCAGAAGAACTTCACAGCACACATTTAGTTCAAAACAGCCCTACCAAGAATTTCCTTAATTTTTTTCCTTGAACAAAGATTGTGACTCCTTTATAGATCTTCAAACAGTACTGTGACCTCTTTTTGATATGTGTTATTAGTTTCTCTTCCAGATGACATTTTGAAGTTTGTTAATTTTGAGTACATGGTCCATTTGAATGTCATAGCCCCTTCCTCCCTGTGGACCATGGAGCAGTTCACAGATAGGGAGGGGCTATGACTTGCCCTCATATCAAAGACAGCCACACAATTGATGTGGGGAGCACTGAGGTGTAGTTGTTGCCCGGCTTCAGCCTGCTGGTCTTGACCCTTATTTTTTCCTTCAGTGAGTGACGCAAGCCATATTTTAAAACTTAAACTCTGCTTCCTTCTTTCTCTAAACATCCTGAACCCAATAGACTGGAAGATTATGAACAAGAACCTCTCTTTGTTGACTGTTTACAGGCACATGCGTGTGTGTGTTTGTGTGTTAGTTGCTCAGTTGTGTCCAAATCTTTGTGACTCTCATGAACTGTAGCCCTCCAGGCTGCTCTGTCCATGGAATTCTCCAGGTAAGAATACTGGAGTGTGTTGCCATTCCCTTCTCTGACCCAGGGAATGCACCCGGGTCTCCTGCAGGGCAGGTGGATTCTTTACCATCTGAGCCACCAGGAGAGCCCTACATATAGGATGATAATACTGAATCATTTAAAAAAGTGTTTCCCCATGACCTCTGCATCCCGTCTTTGTGATCCATCATTGAAAGATTCAAATTTTACAAATGAAATCAAAAGATTTGTGAGGCCATTATGGCCAATATCAGCGAGCTGAACCATCTGCTCAATGATGTAACATTTCAGAAAACTTTATATGACATGTTGTAAGAAGGCCCTGCTGGTGGAATCCATGACAAAACCTTCCACTGATGCTCCCAACTAAACCAAATTTTGTGTGTTTTATGACCCAGAAAATGATCCTATTCAGGGAAACTTGTTTTGTAAATGCTTTAGAAATTAAACCAACAATTCCCAATACAACTGTTGTTCAAAATGCAAATGACCGGCCCATTGCAGAAAAAAATCCACAGGACATGCTTAGACAGTCACTTATTACTCAGTTCAGAAGTGTTGGATTAGCAGTTGGCCTGAAACCATAGTCTAGATTGTGAAATGGAAACCTCTGCAGAAAAGGAATGGCCCCTTGAGAGAGTATGGCATTCAGAAAACTCTAGAATAAAGTCTGAAAAATTGAACAGTGATATATAGCTGCCATTTGATCTTGAGTAAGGCAATGGCACCCTCCTCCAGTACTCTTGACTGGAAAATCCCATGGACAGAGGAGGCTGGTAGGCTGCAGTCCATGGGGTCGCTGAGAGTTGGACACGACTCAGTGACTTCACTTTCACTTTTCACTTTCATGCATTGGAGAAGGAAATGGCAACCCACTCCAGTGTTCTTGCCTGGAGAATCCCAGGGACGGGGGAGCCTGGTGGGCTGCCGTCTATGGGGTTGCACAGAGTCGGACATGACTGAAGCGACTTAGCAGCAGCAGTAGCAGCAGCATTCATATAATCATATTCAGAGGGTGCCAGCTTGATACTCTATATATGTGAAATATTTGGAAACATATTCATTAACAAGTGGAATAACAGAAACACAATGACATTCATTGAAGACTTATCACATACCTGGCATTACTCTTCATACATCAGCTATATTATTTTATTTTTCCCTTACAACAGCCTTAGGAGGAGGGGGCTATTGTTAACCCCATTTTACCTATGGGGAAACTAAGGCCCAGAGAAGTTCATTTGTATAACCTGCTCAAGGTAATGTAATTGTTTGAAGTAGAGCTGAGTTTTTAATCTGGGCATTCTGACTCCAGAGTCTGTGGTTTACCATTGTTTCATATAATTCAACTATTCATTTCACAAATAGCTCTAAAGTGTCTGTCCTACCCTCTAGAACTTATCATCTAGTGAAGGGGAAAATAATGCTAAACAAATATATGATCATGTGTTAGGTGATTACAACTATGATGAAGAGAAAATAAGGGATATAGAGTGAAGGACAGAAGCCTATTTTATAAAAGGTTATCAGAGAAGTTCTCTGAGGAGGTGAGATTTGTACCAAATTTGAATGAGGGAGTAAACCATTTGAGTATTTGGATAATTGGCAAGAGAGGACAGAGGCAGAGGAAACTGCTGGTGAAAATGTTTGAAGAACAGCAAGAAGCCAGAATGACTGGAATACAGTAAGCAAGAAGGGACAACACAATATTTTAAGCAATTATCCTCCAATTAAAAAAAAATATATCATGACCATTCAGTTGATGAGGCCAAAGACTTCCCATGTCAGAGTAGGAGGATTACAAGTGTAAATGTCTGCATCAGGAACTGGTGTGCTAGTTGGGTTCAAGGTTTGAGGCATCTGATATTGGATGTTTCCCTATGGGAAATTGTTTTGGGGTGACCAAAACATGCCCACTAGATTGGGACTGTCCCAATTTTAGCACTGGAAGTCTTTTATACTGGGAAACCTCTCAGACTAGGACAAATCAGGGTGGCTGGTCACCTTCTAACAAAGTTCTCAAAGGGTTTCTTAGGAAATGGTTACTCGAGGGAGAAACAGTGACTTGCCATCCCCTGTTGTCCTAAATCACTTGTTGGGTGTGGTTATAGCTTTTATTCAGTAGATAAATTATAAAGTATAAATAAAATAGAGATTTGCAAATATCCTTCTAAGTTTATGTAAAATAATCCTTAAGCTTCTTTCCCTATTGTCAAAGCTTGAAATACTTAATTTAAATATGTATATTATAAGCAATGGATTCAAGTATTTAGAATCACTTCCAAAGATATACACTTCTCAGAGCATTCTAAAAAAGGATAAATATTTTTGATCACATTTTCCTACTATAGTGCAGAAAAACTAGAAGAGAAGAAAAATGAAGGTAACAGCTTACATTTCAACAGGTTAAAGAGAAAAAAGGATGAATATCTCAATTGGTGCTGTAAAGGCATTTGCTCCAATTCAAAACTATTCCTAATATACAAGAAAACTATTCCTGAAAATTAAAATAAAAAAATTGAGTTGATCTAAACTTCTGTAGAAAACAAACTGGCATTTGATAGAAACCAATACAGAGCAACCTAAATTTCATCATTATACATTTGGGAAAATTTCTAGTGGTAAAGAATCTGCCTATAATGTAGGAGATCCAGGAGATGTGGGTTCCATCCCTGGGTCAAGAAGATGCCCTGGGGAAGGATATGTCAATCCACTCCAGTATTCTTGCCTGAGAAATCCCATGGACAGAACAGTTTGGTGAGTTACGGTCTAAAAGGTCTCAAAGAATCTGATGCAGCTGAGCACATGATGGATGGATGGATGGATGGATGGATGGATGGATGATCCAAGTAGTAAACTCTTAACTTGCTGGTGGCTCAGATGGTAAGGAATTTGACTGCAATGCTGGAGCCCCAGGTTCAATCCCTGGGTCAAGAAGATCCCCTGGAGAAGAGAATGGCTACCCACTCCAGTATTATTTTATGGAGAATTCCATGGATAGAGGAGTCTTGAAGGTTATAGTTCATGTGGTCACAAAGAGTTGGACCAGACTGAGTGATTAACACTTTCACTTTATCACTTTTAACTTGCATTAAACCTTATCATGTATATAATTTTTGACATGAAAAATACTTATTAAGTGAAAGAAGTTAAGATACCAAATATGTATGTAATATGAAGTTTACTATTCTTATTATTGATTATTAAATTAAGTAATTGCTATTATTATTATTATGTTAAAGAATAGCACAAATAACCCCCTCCAAATAATTACTTTAGAAAGATTCTATGAAGGCATGCTACTGTTTTAGCCATGGCTACTTGTATATGAAACTTACACTTTTTTATATATTCTGCAATGTATCCCTAAACAACTCACCAAACCGTTTTTAAAATCTGGAAACTAAAATTAGGAAAATAATTTTAAGAAACAATTTTGTTCTTATACTGGGACTTCCAATAAAATGCAAATTACCACTAAACAGATAAGAATTATTAAATTGCAGATGAAAATTTATTCCTGTCCCAAACTGCCAAGGCAGAAGCTCTAAAAGCAGAGTTTTATCTTGATGCAGAATTGGAATGGAAGAAATGAAATATAATTTTATTGGGATAAAATATAAGGAATCTGAGGAATACATCTAGACATTGAAAAGTTATTTGAGAGTAAACTCTCAGCCACTCCCTTGAAGGCATGATCACAGCAAGAAGGAAGAGGACAGAGTTTAAAAGAGCCACTGCTGTAAGTAGCACAGAGAAGTTAATGGGTTAGCCTATGACTTGTAAGGGCTTCCCAGGTAGCTCAGCTGGTAAAGAATCGGCCTGCCATGCAGGACACCCTGGTTAAATTCCTGGGTCGGGAAGATACCCTGGAGAAAGAATAAGCTACTCACTCCAGTATTCTTGGGCTTTCCTGGCGGCTCAGACAGTAAAGAATCCACCTGCAATGCGGGAGACCTGGGTTCAATCCCTGAGTTGGAAAGATCCCCTGGAGGAGGGCATGGCAACCCACTCCATTATTCTTGCCTGGAGAATTCTCACGGACAGAGGAGCCTGGCAGACTACAGTCCATGGGTTAGCGCAGAGTCAGACACAGCTGAGTGACTACGAACACACAGCACATGACTTGTTAAAATGAGTGGGTTTGGGATTTGCAGGAGGCCTTTGTGATTCAATTTGAAATGACCCATTCTTTCTTTAAATTCTTCTTTGTAGTTCCATTTACATATTGGAGTAAGCAGGGTAAGGAGAGAGATGTAATCCTTATCCATAACATTATACTTTCTTTCTCTCTGTTCCTATTTATTTCTTTTGTCCTTTAGTGAGATGGAATTTTCTCATTGAGAAACAGTGTTAGAAAAAATAAATCACTACTTAGATTACTTTATAATTTTTTGTACAAGTTCATGTTCCTTATCTTATATCTTCCTAGCAACTTAAAAATTAAATTGAATTTGTACTATTTAAGGGGACAACAGAGGATGAGATGCCTGGATGGCATCACTGACTTGATGGACGTGAGTCTGAGTGAACTCCGGGAGTTGTTGATGGACAGGGAGGCCTGGCGTGCTGTGGTTCACGGGCTCGCAAAGAGTCAGACACGACTGAGTGACTGAATTGAACTGAACTGAACTGAAGCTTTTGAAAGTGTTAGCTGTTCAGTCCTGTCTGACTCTTTGCAACCCGATGGACTGTAGCCTGCCAGGCTCCTCTGTCCATGGAATTCTCCAGGCAAGAATACTGGAGTGGGTTGCCATTCCTTCCTCTGGAGATCTTCCCAACCCAGGGACTAAAGCTGGTTCTCCCATTGCAGATAGATTTTTTAACCATCTGAACCACCAGTGAAGATTTTGAAATCTGTGGTCACTGTCTGGCACATCTGAAATGTGAATGAGCAAGAATTCTAACTCTCATGAAGGCTCTTGGTCCCCAAATATTTGTTTCCTAAAGCACAATGCCTTTGGGGTGTGATTCCTTAAGGTCTAAGACATAAAATCAGTTAGGAAGTGTCAATTTAAAACAGACAGAGCAAATACTCTCATATCTTTTGCAAACATTAGACAGTTTTAGAAAATAGATCACCTTGTTTCATGGAGTGAAACAAACATTGAGGTTTTACCTCTACCTCAAATTGAAAGAAGATGCCTACATGAGCTATTTGGGGGAGTTTCATGTAATTATGGAGTTTCAGTATTATTTTAAATCTGTCAGGGCATAATTCTTTTTCTTGAATGATACTAGAGCCTTCTTTTGTTTTTCCTTCATTCATTAAAAAATAAATGCCAAATATTTTACTAGATGCCTTCAAATCAATAGTGAACAGTCTCATGAATCTACGTTTCTTGCCCTCCTTGTTTCCCCAAAGGAAATCAAAGTTACATGATATTCTACAAAATATAAGTTCTTGGTTTAATATTATCATTTTATGCCCCATCCTTATATTTACATTTTAACAAATGCAAAACAATGTACATTTCTTGGTTTGTCTTGGGATATGTTTTCTATGCTTTTGTTATCTTGCATTGATTTAGAAAGTCTTCTCTGGACAGTTGGTGCTAACATAAGTTGTGTCTTTAAGTGATGGCAATATTATCATGCAGAAGAATAATGTTTCCATTAATGGTTAAGTCATTATTTAAAAGGATAGTTATAATTCTTCATGAGAATGTTTATCTTCCTGGAAGGAAAGGTAGAGACATGTTATATATAATTCCTTCTCAGCAGCTCAGGAGAATCGAGATATTTGAAGCTTGGCACCTTTCCATGTCCTTCAGTTCAGTTCAGTCTTTCAGTTGTGTCCGACTCTTTGCGACCCCATGAAGCACAGCACGCCAGGCCTCTCTGTCCATCACCAACTCCCGGAGTTCACTCAGACTCACGTCCACCGAGTCAGTGATGCCATCCAGCCATCTCATCCTCTGTCATCCCCTTCTCCTCCT
Source organism: Redunca redunca (assembly GCA_006410935.1). Lineage (NCBI taxonomy): Eukaryota > Metazoa > Chordata > Mammalia > Artiodactyla > Bovidae > Redunca > Redunca redunca. The sequence continues at coordinate 185,381 of SJYQ01002795.1, read as the reverse complement.
GCCCCCAAATCCCTTCTGGCATCAGAGTCTTTAGGCAGGGGAAAACATGTCCTTAGGCAGGAGAAAACGTGAAGGAGTGACCAATGATGACAAGTGACATGCTGCCTGCTCAGGAGGGTTTCCCTGGTTTCAAGGCTGGTCCCTGAGTGCTCCTGTGCTTTGGCGTCTTCATTCCGGGGGAAGCCATTTTGGCCCCTAGGATCGCCATTTTCTCTTTTAAAAAGCAACTGACATATTGAACAGAGATGACCCATAGACTCTAGTCATAAAGGCAGTTTTGATTTTTTTTTTCTTCCTCTTATCTTTCTAAACATGGCTTGTGGGATGAGACTTTCCCATCACTGTGAAAAATTAGGCAGGCTCCAGGGCAATTCTGGTCACTCTTGGGCAACATAGTTTTCTGGTAACTTAAGGTCACAGACAACTGTCTCAGTTTAGTAATTTTACTGTCAGTTGCACGTGTTAATAAAAAACTTCAATTTTGAGTTAAAGTTGAGGCTTCTTCCTTTTTGGCAGCTCAGTGGGAAGCCCGAATGTAAAATGGGAGTGGGAGGGATTTATTACCTAATCTTCTACTTCCTCTTTGCATCTCCAACTCACTGGTAGAAGTTTCTTCAGGGTTTGGGGGTGGAGAGGAAGAAGAGGTAAGAAACCCAGCAATGATACTATTCCTTGGCTCTCTGTGTGGTGATTTAGCATCTTGGCAGGTGTTTACAGCTGACAACTTGACAGATATTTATAGTCTAGTCTTCTGTGGTGACTTTTGTGAGTTTTCTGTACTTCTCTGCAAGATCTCAAGCAGGGGGTTAGCTTGCTCTTTGCCGTATGATTAGTAAATGTGTCTTTTTTTTCTAGTAGAAAATGATCTCTTACTATTATACTGTGGTACAACCCATGCATTTTATTCAGTGCCTGATAAATGTGTGATAATCAACTGAAGACAGCCCAAGAAACAGTACATTAAACTGGGCTGGTTAGTCAGTCTAGGGAAAGAATTATACTGATGGGACCTATGGGAGAGAAGAAAGTACAGATTAACACAATGTTAGGATAATATTGATATTGCAAGTAGGAAGAGAAATGATGGGATTAAAGTTATTCACAAGGGGAAAAGGCATAAGGGGAAAGAAAGAAGAGCATAAAGATAGATATTGTGTTGCCAAATAAAAAGAGAATCTTCAGGTGACATTAAGATTGTGAATCAGAAACTGTGGAGATGTAAAAGAGGAAGTTACATAAGTTTATTTTATTTGTGGTTAGACAGGAAATAATTTCACAACAACAAATGATCCAGCAGGATTAAACAGCTCAAAATAACTTTGCCCAAATACTTCTAAGGATTTAGGTAGTCAATAAAACAGGGAAGGAAAGGAGTCAGTGAACATCATTATTTTATAAGAGAAGTTTATATGGCTCTTTTAAAAGAATGGAGCTGTGCTAAAAACAGGAATTAAATGGTTGAAATAGGAGCTTAATTTAAAGGCAATAAGACCACTAATATGCTCACTAAATACCAGTTGGCTATTAGGAACCTATTTAATGAGCTTTGCCAACCACTAAAACTACCATGTCTATCTGTCAAGTAGTTGTTAAATATCAACAATTTTGTTTGTTATGGAAAATACAGTTACACTACATCAACACAGTAGGAAAACTATAAATAATAAGTAATAAAGTGTTTATTCCAAGCCAGGCACTATTCTGTAGATTTCCTGAAAATGGTCTTCTGGACTCCCAGCCTATCAGATCAGTGTTATTGTGTCCTCACTCACAGTTGGGAGAGCTGAGGCCTGGGAAGTGCAATTAACTTGCCTAATATGACACAGCTGGTCAGTGGTATGAAGCTTGACTCGGGCAGTCTGACTCCAGAACCCACCTTCCTACCAGTGTATTACCCAGTGGCACCTGTCATAACGTGTTCAGAGACTTAAGGAAAATCTAAGAATGGCAGCCTTACCAGCTAGAGGCTGGACGATCTGCCTGTCAGCCCAGAACTTCCTGTGGTCTGTGTCACACTGATGGTGGAGTCAGATGATGATCTGTTGAAAGCAATACAAAGGAGTCATTCTTACAAACCCTCACTCTCACATCTGCCTATAGCTTCTGTGAGGTCAAGAACTGGAGACAGGAAAGCAGGGCTCCTAAAATTTCAAGCTTCCTAGGTTTTCTTTGCCTCAGGTTTTTTAATTCTTTGGTCAACGACAGTCTCAAATCCATCTTCCCTTTGTTGGCCACCTGAAGTTTCTCCTTCATTACCTCCTGCATTTCGGTTCTTCCATTTTGCTTGCTGCTGGGTTGAAGGTGGGAAAACCTTACCTCGAAGATTCACTGATCACTGAAAGCAGAGACAAAGTGTTGACAAGAAGTCTGAAAATGTGCAAGTGAATATCCTGAAGGTTTCGCATCTGTAGTATTGTATTACAGTTCATCTTTTAGGGGCAAACAATGAATGATGAAAGCCTCAAACAAAACAAAACAAAAACTCTGAGAAGGAATGTTGCGCTGACATTATTGTTGCTTGTTAAAACCACATTTAATAACTATAGCCCATAGCAGGATTAGATTTTCTGCAACATCATTAATAATTAATCCTCTAAATTTACTGTTGACTGCTAATGAATATACACCAAGTATATTACTCACTCTAAATTCTTTCCCAATACGTCAATTTTCCTTCTTATTTCTTTTTTATTTTCCCTAATTTTTCAAAGTTGAAATTAATGTCATTTCCTACTGCTCCATAATGCTTCTAAGAACTCATTTTTTTTCCCCTTGAGCTTACCTACCAATAGAAGTTTTGAATAATCAAATCATAGCCATCTCTTTATCTTTCACTTGGCTAAATTTTAGATTATGCCCTTAGGTTAAGACTTGAATCATTTGTACCTCAATACAATGTGCCAAGCACGTTGTACATTTTACAACTGAATAACAACCTTAGTAACAGTATATATGAGAGTTTATTAACTTTAACTGAACATATTAACCTTGATGGAGCATCTACGTTTAAGGAAATAATTATGCATCCACACTAGACTATGTGGGAGTTGAAAGTCTGGGAAAGATATAGCAAGACCGTTATGTAAGAAACTCAGCTAAACATCCTCAGCTGAAATAAAGCACATAATTCCAGAAATAGTATATAGCGAATGACATCAGTGAGTTAAGGCACATGGCATGTATGACAGTATCCTGGGTTAGCAATTTTATAGTCACTCTTTGCAAACTTTTCCACTACCTAATGGTAAATTTGAAGAAAGCTCTTTGAAAGGGATCTGTATTTTCTTAATACAACTTTTGGCTATTTCTTCTTGGACTCTCTGCCCAGAAGCAAAAGACAGCTGATTCTTAAAAGAACTGTTTCATTGGTCTGAAAACTCTCATTAAGTCAAGTTTAAATTTCTTTCTCCAAGCTAAATATCTGTTGTTATTCATAGCTTTTGGTAAATTTGTTTGTCATATGCATGAGTAGGCTGCATAATGCAGTGTGTGATGTAATCTTTACACATGGGTTGCATATATAAGTGGTCATGTTGCTGATACTTTCTACCACCTGGACTCTTCTGACTTCATGAGATTTTCTTCCCTGGTTTTTATTTCCTAGTTTTCAGAAATCCAACAGCAGGTGATGTTAGAGAACTGAAACGGTGGTGGTGATGGAACTAAAATAGATCTGTCGAAGCAGAGTAACATTTCTCATTTTCCAGTGCATACTGACTCATGTTTTAGTAGATCTAGCTGATTACCAGTCCACAAGTTTTATGCTTACTTTCTACAGCTTTCCTGTCTAAAGAGGGAGCTACTAGCCACCTGTGGTTATTTAAGTTTAAACCAATTAAAATAAGATAAAAGCCTCAGTTCTTCAGTTGCAGTAGCCACATCTCATGTACTCATGTACACAGCTACATGGGCTAGTGGCTACCATATTGGACAGTGTATCTCTGGAGTATGTTCCACATTGTAGAATGTTCTAATGGATGGTGTTCCTTAGTGTACAGCAACCCTGATCTCCTGCCTACATGTTCATCATGGCACAGAAAAGTACCTTTTAGTGATTTGTAAGTCATATTGTTAGGTGTTTGAGTGCATTGTAAAAGGATCTTGGAGTTGGTGAAATAATTTTTACCCCATACACACTCTTAAGGGTAGGACAGGACTTAAAGGGGTCCTCTCTCTGATCTCAGAAAATGTTCATCTTCACCTGTGTGGCTGCTGGTTCATATGCTATTTCTCTCACTAGGAGTTAGGAAAAAGCCATTAAGCTTCTCACTTTCCTTGCCTTACTCATTTTTTAAATGAAGTACTTTCCCAAGTTTTATTAGAGAACATCGCAACTTCTGTAATAATGTAGCTTGACTTCAGTGTTTTTTCTTTGGCATTCCTGAGTGTATGCATTAATCTCAATATTTAATTTTAAAAGTAAGTGTTAAAATTGTTTATAGGTGCTTTTGCCCTTCCTGTATTTGGTGACATGCCCGCCACTTGGTACCATGGCAGGCTCTGTACTGATCAAGGTATTAAGATGAAAATTTCATATGATCAGTTGGAAGGAAAATATAAGCAATTGTCAAATTTCTAAGATTTCATGCTCAAGTTGTTTTTTCCCTCCTTTTTTGATCTTGGCCTCAAATGAGCTTCCTTATATAATTAGTAAATGATTTGGACCTAAATATATTGCTGGTACTCAAAGATGAAGCAGTCTACTCAGGAATGACTTAATTTTTTCAAATATTGCATTTGGGGGACGAATTGTAAAAGGATATAGATTTTTGATGTGACAAATGTTAAAGATTTATTTAAATCCCTTAATATTTTTTTCTCTGCAAAAATATGGTTATATTTCAGATCCTTAGCTACTATTTACATCTGGCTAAAGTGTGGTTGCCTCTGGGGTCCCAGTGGGGTGAAAAGATGAAGTGGCCCAGGGCAGGAGTTTCGTGCATTACATTATCACCTGTCACTATGCCTTACATTCTTTGTAAGAACAAGATAGCCTGCCCCACTCAGGTCAAGAACTTGACCACCAGCCAGATGCCCAACAGCTTGTTTGACCTCATTAAAATTGAACGATCATGTTAATGTTTGGGGCTGAGGCCAAACCTCTTAGAGCTGTTTAAAATTTCTGAGGATATTACCATAGGATTTGGTTTCTGATCTTTTCTTAGTATTTTCTAGCGGATCAGTCTGCCTGGAAATAGACTGAGGGAATTAGATCTGGAAATTGGAATGAAAAAAACAAAACATGTGCTGCAAGAAAATACAGCCAACACATGGCCACTTAGATCACTTTTTTTCCCCCTCTAAAATCAATTTGTGATATAAAAGCCTAGAAAATAATATACCTTAAAATTATAGCTAAGTGGGAACTTGTGAACTCTAAAAGTAAAATGGCATTTGCTGGCCAGAGAGGCAAATAATTATAGTTGTTTTTATTGTCAGGAAGTAATTTCTGTCTGCTAACTCTGCTAACTCAGTGGCGACCTCTGCTCCCATGCCTGTCCTGTGCTGTGCTTAGCCACTCAGTGGTGTCTGACTCTTTGTGACCCCATGGACTGTAACCCGCCAGACTCCTCTGTCCATGGGATTTTCCAGGCAAGAACAATGCAGTGGGTGGCCATGCCCTCCTCCAGAGGATCTTCCTAACCCAGGGATCAAACCCAGGTCTCCAGCATTGCAGGTGGATTCTTGACCATCTGAGCCACCAGCAAAGCCCATCCTGCAGAAGGTCAAAAAAATAAACATAGGTCACGTCGGAAAGGTGGCACAGGATAACAATACAATTTCTAGCAGCTTTGTCAGGGTCACATGGAATTAGCAACTGATCAGGTTTTCTGAAGTTGGCAGATTTTTTTGAATATATATCCAGCCTGTATCCATGAAGGATAAAGGTTTTTACTTCTCATTTAATTATTTCCTGCCAGAGGACATGCTTCCACCATTGCCTGTGGTCTGGTGAACTTCCCTGCTCAGTGGTCCTGTCAACCTGAAACAAATGCCTCCACTAATTGGTGTCCTGCCCTATAGTCCTCATGCTGGGTTCAGCATGAAGCCAGTCTCTCTCAAAGAATGAGCTGAGTGTGATTGAAAGCCCTGTGCTGCTCTGGAGCACAGATGTGCAGGGCCTGGATGTGTTTGTTCAGTCAGTATGGAGGCTTTTCAAACACAAATAATACAGTTGATCAAATTTGATTGTTATTTTTAACTTTCATAGAGATGATATTTATGGCACTTGTGCTCTTGCAGATAGATACTTATTAGTCATCAATGACTCTGGGACTCATCCTTCATTCTCAAAACTATTATCAGCCATGAAGGTAGTCAGAAGGAAAGAAGACTAAGGCTGAAGCCCCACTGCCAGCTGATGTCTTTCTTATGCTTGCAGTCAGGCCCTTGTGGGCACCACCTTGGTGCATTTCATATTTGTGCTTCAGTCTCCTGGTCTGTAAAATTGTGATTTGGGACTAGAAGTTGACTAATACTCTTCTTATATTGGGTCACTTCATTTCATATTTGTACTTCAGTCTCCTGGTCTATAAAATTGTGTTTTGGGGCTAGAAGTTGACTAATACTCTTCTTATATTTAAAGTGTATGATTATATGACATGACTGGGGTGAAGAATGGAAGTAAAGATTAATGAAATAAGAAGTAAGCTATGCTGTGTTGATTCATGGAGGTTTTATAATTATGCAGTTGAATTTTTCAAATCATACTCTTAAAATTTATTTTCTGGAAATATAGTTGATTTATACAACGCTATGTTTCAGGTATATTGCAAAGTATTTCAGTTATTCTTTTTTAGCTTCTATTTCATTACAAGTTATTACAAGATACTGGCTATAGTGTGGGCAGTTTTCACATGACCTTAACAAAATCATAACACTTTACATTTGAACAATAACATCTAAACTTGTTCTGGGTATATTACAGTTTATCAAGCACCTTTATGTACATGCTATGATTTGAACTTCACAGCCACCTAGTAAAGTGAGTGAATAGAGCAATTATTGTCCAGAGCCTCAGAAATGTCATGTTGGAGAGGTCACTGAGGTTAGTGGTTGAACTGGCATGAACCCATTTCTTTTGTCACTAGTATAATAGCTGTTTCAATCTACCTCTAAACTTTATTTATTGCTAATAATTCTTCTAATAATTTTTCAGACTTAAATAAAAATAGAATCTTGTAATATATGCAATTACTATTTGTTTTTAGCTTACTGAAACCATTTTTTGGTTGGTATTTCAATGTACTTGACCTCTGTTCCAGTCACATTTTGAAAATTAAATCGTAGAATTGTTGTGAAAGTTGTTTTATTTTTTACTTTCTTTTCAGAGCCTGTGCAAAACATTTTAAGTTCTTGGAGGTAGAGGCGAAAGTAATCTTACAGGTCTATCATTGTAAGCCATCTTAATACTCTTATTTACAAAACAGAAATAGTCACAGATGTAGAAAACAAACTTATGATAACCAAGGGGGACAAGGATAGGATAAATGAGAGACTGGGGTTGATACATATAAAATATATGTATCATAAAATAGACAACTGTATATAAGAACCTAATAAGAGCCTACTGTATACTACAGTATAGCACAGGGAACTCTGCTTAGTACTCTAATGACATATGGGAAAATAATCCCATAATAATAAAAAAAAGAATGGATATATGTATAACTGATTAACTTTTCTATACAACAGAAACTAACACAACATTGTAAATCAGTTATACTCCAATAAAAATTAACTTAATGGATAGATATGTGACTGGTGGAGAGAGGGACTTGACTTTTCATTGCCTGGTAAGACCTAATTGGCTCCTTAAATTTGGGGGGAAATTGTCCCCGTTAGATATAACTACAGGAAAGTACACTGAGATTTGCATTCCAGATTCTGGAGGGATGCACATGTTTTTGTTTTGTTCTTAAATTCATATAGAACCTGGTAACCAAACATTGGACAGCCTTGAAAATCTTGTTTGCAGTGTGACAACTATTCCAAGGCAGCAAGGGTTCATGATTCATTGAGAAATCTACATCCTGCATTGTGCCAATTGTGTAACTTCTCAGGAATTTATCTTGGGAGCTGTGATAAGAAATCACAACTGAGACTCAAAACACTAATTTCAAATTCAAAGAACTATTTCAGAGCTATCTTCTTGAGGGATATTTGACTTTCTAACATTTTAAAGGAAGCTAAAATCTCTAAGCAAGAAGCAAGCACTTATATAAATTTTATCAGGTTCATGCAAAATTGTGTAATTTTTGATTTCTTGAAACTCTGGGGTAGACATTTTTTCTAGCTTTATATTCATTTTATTAACATGACTACTGTTTCAATAAATGAACACCTCGATAAATAATATTTTCTGCTTTTAACTCATCCCTAAAAGACACCCTAAGGGATCTCTGGTTGAATGGAATTAACCTAAAAATAACATTTTTCACATTGACTCCTTCTCTTCTTGATCATTGTTGTTCAGTTGCTCTGTCATGTCCCATTCTTTGTGATCGCATGGACGGCAGCACACCAGGCTTCCCTGTCCTTCACCATCTCCCAGAGCTTGGTCATATTCCCGTCTCTTGATTGAGTTGCCCTTTATTGGTTTGGCAGAGTCATCTTTATCTTGGGATACTGGGAAAAGACTTTTATTCTTGGTTTGAAAATCTCACTGATTTGCAGAACAAACCTTCAGCCTGATCTTTTTTCTTTTGTCAGTTACATAAGTCGTGCTGTGTGAACTAACATCTTGTCGCTCATTGTCCTAAAGCAAGAGCCAAATGGGTGAGAAACCGCCTACTGTTGAGTATGAAACTGGTGCCAAAAGGCAACTGCTCCTTGCTGTTCAGCTGTGCCTTCAGTGATCAAACAAGCCTGAGAGCAAACAGGAACTGCAGTAGCAGGAATCAAAGGGCCCTGCTAGCCTAGCAGAGGAGAGGGAAGTGAGGGAGAGATTTTCCTAAGGTGAGGTGATACCATGCAAATAAAAGTACCCTTCCTTTGTTTGTGTTCAGGACATTTGAGCACCATGTTAGAAGAGAAAACTTCACACTGATGCAATTTTTAGTCAATGGATAGGGAAAAAACAGAGGAGCACTGTTAAAAAGATGTTTCCTGCTTGACGTTTTTGTTTATATACTTAAGTTTATACTTATATTCTTAGTTTGTTCTAAAATATCTTAAAATTGTTTTTAAAAGTAAAAGCTTTATTGAGATATAATTGACATAGAACATCATATTAGTTTTAAGTGTACAACATAATGATTTGATATATGCATATATTTTAACGTTCATCACCTCACATAGTAACATTTTTTCCTCCAATGGGAACTTTTATGATCTATTCTCTTAGCAATTTGCAAATATAAAATACAGTATAGTTAGCTGTAGTCACTATGCTATATATTACATCCCCAGAACTTATTTATCTTGTAATTGGTAGTTTGTACCTTTTGACAACCTTTATCCATTTCCCACCATCAACCTCAACCTCTGGCAACCACTAGTCTGTTCTGTTTGTGTGAGTTCAGTTTTCTTTCGATTCCACATGTAAATGAGATCATATTGTATTACACAGGACTGTCTTTCCTTGTCTGACTTGTTTAACTTAACATAATGCCTTCAAGGTCCATCCATATTGCCTCAAATGACAAGATTTTGTTCTTTTTTTTATGGCTGAATCAGTGAACACTTGTTTCCATATCTTGAAAGTGGTAGTTACTCAGTTTGTCTGACTGTGATCCTAAGGACTGTAGCCCACCAGGCTCCTCTGTCTATGGAATTCTCCAGGCAAGAATACTGGAGTGGCTAGTCATTCCCTTCTCCAGGAGATCTTCCCTTCCTGGAAGGAGATCTTCCAGGGATTGAGCCTGGGTCTCCTGCATCGCAGGCAGATTCTTTACTGTGTGAGCTGCTGCTACCATGAAATAATACTGCAAGGAACATGGGGATACAGATAGCTCTTTGAAATAGTGCTTTCACTTCCTTCGAATATATCTTCAAGGTGGGATTGCTGGGTCATGTATTAGTTCCATTTTTAAGTTTGTGAGGAACCTATACTGTTTTACACAGTGGCTGTGCCAATTTACATTCCCACCAATGCACAAGGATATTCTTTTATTCACACCCTTGCCACCAACACTTGTTGTCTCTTGACATTTTGATGACAGCCATTCTAAAAGGCATGAGGCAATCTCATTGTGGTTTTGATTTGTAGATTATCTTCTATAGATAGAACAAGGCAGAGTATTTTCAAGTACTCATTTTAATGATGGAGTTAATCAGAAACAACTGTTTCAAGATCATTTAATTCCTTCAGAAAATTGTTTCTGCTGGTCAGATGGAAATCTTGATTTTGCAGATATTAAGAGAAATGTCTTGGCATAATTGATCTTCCACAAGTAATTTAATGACTAATAACTAAAAAATGACTACATAAACTCTTGTGACTGATCATTTTTTATATGTAGAATACAATTCTGTAACTCTATCCTGATTCCAAACCTTCAGAGTAACACTATAGTTTAGAATATATACAGATGAATAGGCTGAAGGGATAGTCTATTGCTTCTAGTGAATAGTGTCCCTATTGTTTCCATCATTTAGACATTTACCCTGCCTCCTGACTTCTGGTTAATCGTGTATTTCCCACAGATTAACAATATCACCAACACTTAAGTCACAGGTATGAAAATACTGAAACCAATTAGATTTGGTGTCAGAATGGTTTGATGGTATAGGGGACAGGGTAGGCACTAAGGCGTACAATATAGAGAACTCCTGGCTTCTTATTTTCAGCTCTTTGCTCTGTGGTCCCCAGCAAGTCTCATCCTCAGCTGCATCTGTTAACATACACTTTGCTTCTGCCATCTAAACTTACTTGGGGTTTTAGGCTATGATCTCTCATGTCTGTGCATTGGACAATGTTAGGGAGGAATTTTTCTTTCCCACTCCTGGTATATTAATATCTATGAATGTGGAAGAAGAGCTACTACAGTAACATTTCTGATCTCTCTCCATGCCCTCATATACGTCTCACTCCCGAGAAGGTAAAGTGTGACTTATATCCCTAGAGGGTTTGGGAAGAGAAGCTGAGCATGATAGGCCAGCCCCTTCTCTCTCCTTTTCTTTGGGAGTTGGCTTGTTTCTCCATGTTTTTATGGTCCCACATGGCCTGTGGCTGGAGAAGTAAGTCTGGCCAACTGCCTAGCAGTGTCCACTTATGCACAGATGTACCCACGGTGCATCCTCCACTCTAGCTTTCTTTGGTAATATATATTTTCTTCTGGGCTCCCATCTGCTGTCTCCTTTGAATTAAAAGGCAATGCCAAAGAATGCTCAAACAACCGCACAATTGCACTCATCTCACATGCTAGTAAAGTAATGCTCAAAATTCTCCAAGCCAGGCTTCAGCAACACGTGAACTTCCTGATGTTCAAGCTGGTTTTAGATAAGGCAGAGGAACCAGAGATCAAATTGCCAACATCTGCTGGATCATGGAAAAAGCAAGAGAGTTCCAGAAAAACATCTATTTCTGCTTTATTGACTATGCCAAAGCCTTTGACTGTGTGGATCTCAATAAACTGTGGAAAATTCTGAAAGAGATGGAATACCAGACCACCTGCCTGTCTCTTGATAAATCTGTATGCAGGTCAGGAAGTAACAGTTAGAACTGGACATGGAACAACAGACTGGTTCCAAATAGGAAAAGGAGTACATCAAGGCTGTATATTGTCACCCTGCTTATTTAACTTATACGCAGAGTACATCATGAGAAACGCTGGACTGGAAGAAACACAAGCTGGAATCAAGATTGATGGGGGAAATATCAGTAACCTCAGATATGCAGATGATACCACCCTTATGGCAGAAAGTGAATAGGAACTAAAAAGCCTCTTGATGAAAGTGAAAGAGGAGAGTGAAAAAGTTGGCTTAAACCTCAACATTCAGAAAATGAAGATCATGGCACCTGGTCCCATCACTTCATGGGAAATAGATGGGGAAACAGTGGAAACAGTGTCGGACTTTATTTTTGGGGGCTCCAAAATCACTGCAGATGGTGATTATAGCCATGAAATAAAAAGACGCTTACTCCTTGGAAGAAAAGTTATGACCAACCTAGATAGCATATTCAAAAGCAGAGACATTACTTTGCCGACTAAGGTCCATCTACTCAAGGCTATGGTTTTTCCAGTAGTCATGTATGGATGTGAGAGTTGGACTGTGAAGAAGGCTGAGCACTGAAGAATTGATGCTTTTGAATTGTAATGTTGGAGAAGACTCTTGAGAGTCCCTTGGACTGCAAGGAGATCCAACCAGTCCATTCTGAAGGAGATCAGCCCTGGGATTTCTTTGGAAGGAATGATGCTAAAGCTGAAACTCCAGTACTTTGGCCACCTCATGAGAAGAGTTGACTCATTGGAAAAGACTCTGATGCTGGGAGGGATTGGGGGCAGGAGGAGAAGGGGACGACGGAGGATGAGATGGCTGGATGGCATCACCGATTTGATGGACGTGAGTCTGAGTGAACTCCGGGAGATGGTGGTGAACAGGGAGGCCTGGTGTGCTGTGATTCATGGGGTTGCAAAGAGTTGGACACGACTGAGCAACAGAACTGAACTGATGATTTATTTTTTTAAGTGAAGGATAACTGCTTTACAGAATTTTGTGGTCTGTCAAACCTCAACATGAATCAGCCATGGGTATACATATATCCTCTCCCTTTTGAACCTCTCTCCCATCTCCCTCTCCATCCTACCCCTCTAGGTTGATACAGAGCCCCTGTTTGAGTTTCCTGATCCATGCAGAAAATTCCCATTGGCCATCTATTTTACATATGGTGATATAAGTTTCCATGTTACTCTCTCCATACATCTCACCCTCTCCTCCCATCTCCCCAAGTCCATAAATCTAGTCTCTATGTCTGTTTTCTCCACTGCTGCCCTATAACTAAATTCTTCAGTACCATTTAAAAAAAAAATTCTGTATATATGCATTAGAAGACAATATTTATTTCTCTTTCTGACTTTATTTCTCTTTATTTCTCCCAAAGAAAAGGAGAGAGAAGGGGCTGGACAACCATGCTCAGCTTCTCTTTCCAAACCCTCTAGGGATATGAGTCACCCTTTACCTTCTCAGGAGTGAGAGGGTAAATAGGTATCATAAATTCTAGATTTATCCACCTGATTAGAACTGATTCAGATTGTTCCTTTTTATGGCTGAGTAATATTCCATTGTGTATATGTACCACTACTTCTTTATCCATTCATCTGTCAATGTACTTCTAGCTATTGTAAACAGTGCTACAATGAACAGTGGGATGTGTGTGTCTTTTTCAATTTGGTTTCCTCAGGGTATATGCCTAGGTGTTGGATTGCTGGTTCATATGGTGGTTTTATTCCTTGTTTTTAAAGGAATCTCCATACCATCTTCCATAGTGGTAGTATCAATTTACATTCCCACCGACAGTGCAAGAGTGTTCCCTTTTCTCCACACCCTCTCCAGCATGTATTGTTTGTAGACTTTTTGATGAAGGCCATTCTGACTGGTGTGAGGTGATATCACATTGTAGTTTTGATTTGCATTTCTCTGATAATGAGAAGTGTTGACCATCTTTTCATGTGTTTGTTTGCCATCTGTATGTCTTTGGAGAAATGTCTGTTTAGGTCATTTTCCTAGTTTTTGATTGGGCTGTTTGTTTTTCTGACATTGAGTTGTTTGAGCTGCTTGTATATTTTGGAAATTAATCCTTTGTCAGTTGTTTCATTTGCTATTATTTTCTTCCATTCTGAGGGTTGTCTTTTCACCTTTTCACCTTATAGTTTCCTTTGCTGTGCAAAAGCTTTTAAGTTTAATCAGGTCCCACTTGTTTACTTTTGTTTTCGTTTCCATTACTCTAGGAAGTGGGTCATAGAGGATCTTACTTTGATTTATGCTGAGTGTTCTGCCTATGTTTTCCTCTAAGAATTTTATAGCTTCTGAATTCTAGTTGGTTTCAGTATTTTCATACCTGTGAGTTAAGTGTTGGTGATATTGCATAAAGACCTTTTATAGGTCTTCAATCCATGTTGAGTTTATCTTTGTGTATGGTGTTAGGAAGTGTTCTAATTTCATTCTGTTACACGTAACTGTCCAGTTTTCCCAGCACCATTTATTGAAGAGGCTGTCTTTGCCCCATTGTAGATTCTTTAATACATTTTTTTTTCTATTGAAGTATAGTTGATTTACAGTGTTGTGTTAGTTTCAGGTGTACAGCAGTGATTCAGTTTTTTATATCCATTCTTTTTCAGATTCTTTTTTTATATAGGTTGTTATAGAATACGGACTAGAGTTCCTTGTGCTAAACAGTAGGTTCTTATTGGTTATCTATTTATATACAGTAGCTTGTATATGTGAATCCTATTTTGGGTTAAGGGGTCCTATTTTATGGGCCCATATGAACTATAAAACATGTATTGTCTCCTTCCCCTGCTATGCTCTTTCCCTTCTATTTATCTTCATAAAACTCAGCTCACAAATTACCCACTCTTGGTTTCCCTCCTTCTTGTTCTGTTCTTCTGTAGAATCACATATATACTTCTCTGTCACTTATTTCCATGTCTGTTTTCTCCACTAGACTGGAAACGCCTTGAGGGCAGAACTGGTTTATTGTTTTCCTAGCTCCCACCAGAGAAACTGACATGTAGTAGCTACTTAAAAAAGGTTCAGTTCAGTTCAGTCGCTCAGTCGTGTCTGACACTTTTCGACCCCATGAGTCGCAGCACACCAAGCCTCCCTGTCCATCACCAACTCCTGGAGTTCACTCAGACTCACGTTCATTGAGTCAGTGATGCCATCCAGCCATCACATCCTTGGTTGTCCCCTTCTCCTCCTGCCCCCAATCCCTCCCAGCATCAGAGTCTTTTCCAATGAGTCAACTCTTCGAATGAGGTGTACAGAGAATAAAGGGAATGAGTTATGAAAGGGTCAAGGCTATTTTAATCCACCGATGCTGAATTATGGGAGTTAAATCCTATGGTCATAAAAAAAAATGTATGAACATGTCTTCTTCAGAAACGGTTTTCCATTTTTGTTACCTTCCACCCCTTCATATGAGCCATAATTATAAAGAGACACCTCCAGAAGTTTTGTCCTGAAAATTATTCAACCTCTAACTCCAAATACCCTAGCACTGTTTAAGTACCACCATTGGTGCTTCCTTTCTAATGTAATTATTTTGGCTGGTGTATCCAGTTAGAGTAAAGATACAAATATCTGATTACATTAGCTCTTTGAGGCCAAGCAGAGGAACACTAGGGTGAAGAGCAGAAAATCTGGTGTATAGTTTATGAGCATGCCTGGAAATTGGTCCTGAGGCTTCTATAATAAAATGATTTATTTGAAATTAATGATTTTGAGGTGATGGACAGAGTAGCAACCAGTGATTGACTCAGAGCAGACTTCATTCCTGTTTCCTATAGACACAGGTACTTTCTGTTTATTATTTGCTTTAGTCCCACCTTGCAGGTGGTTGACAGGGCTTCCCTGGTGACTCAGTGGTAAAGAATCCACCTGCTAATGCAGATGCTGTGGGTTCGATCCCTGGATCAGGAAGGTCCCCTGGAGAAGGAAACGGCAACTCACTCCGGTATTCTTGCCTGAAGAATTCCATGGACAGTGGAGCCTGGTAGCCTATAGTCCATAGAGTCACAAAGAGTCGGATACAACTGAGCACAGATGCACACGTGTGGTTGACATCCACTTAATGTCTGGTTTTGCGTCTTTTCATGCATTCCTGTTCTCTCCTTTGCACGGTTATAAGTCCCTCAGGAGCAGGGTGACGACAGTGATACACCCCTTTGTAACTTTATAAGTCTATTAACAGAGCTTTGCACATAGTGGATGCTTACAGATAGTTTGGTGATAATCTTTTGTAACACTGACAGCAAAAGTGACTTTCAACGTGTGAAAAATGAAAATAGCTACAAATCCCTCTGTTGAATCTCTGAAAAACCAATGGGAATCATCAAGAATTTGACTCTCTCATTTGTGTCCCTTTTAATTTCCCCCTGTATGTCTAAACAAAACTGATTTTTTTTCTGCTGGTTTATTTAAGTCAAGGGTTACTTCTAAAGACAAAAGAATAAAAATCCTGCAATGTTTTGGGGGCTCCTGTTTCAATATCAGTAAATAATGTGTCACTGCTGAGTTCTGGGAGAAAATAAATGCTTCAGCTTCAAAAGTTGTCTGTTAAACAGAGAGACAGGTGTGTCATGTTTACAAGGGATGTGACATTATAAACTCAGCTGAAACAACCCATCCAGATGTGCAGTGATCTGTAGCTATGAACTCAGAGAACCCTGTCACAGGTTTTATGGGTAATTTTTGTTTGTGAGTGTTTAGACACCTTCTCTGCCAACTGGAATGGAGCCAGTATCAGTAACAACACACAGATGAAAAACCATGATCTAATCAACTCCCATCAAACCAGTCAGTGGTAAAACAGTGCTTCCCAGAAACACTTATTACCGATAACATTTTGGTTATTAAATTTATGAAGTGTAAAGTTATATAACTTCTTTCTTGAAAAAGTCAAGACTGCATTTTCATACACACACCCACCCACAGTTCGGCAATGGAAGCACTAATAAGATCAGTGACAAAAATAAATTACATAAATTGTATCGAGCAATTTTTCAACATTAACTGAGAAATCCACACAGGGGGCATGGCCTTGCCAATTATGAAAAATACTATCCTGAATAATTAGCAGAGTGTGTTGACAAAAATGTCAGTATGAGTGGAGGTGGTGTGGTTTATCTACTGGCATATGAGATATAACTTGTGAACCCCCAGTTTTGCTAATTTCACGTTTTCATTTTGCAGCCTTACTATAAATTCTTGATGTAAATTTGGTAAAGCTAATACTTATTTTAGAAGAAACTCCCTCTGTTTTGTATCATCAGGCAAATGTTGCTACGCTGGTTATATGAGTTGTGGAGAAACTACTCTCTTTGATCTGTGGTCCAGATATTAGGTGTCCCTTCAACAATAAGGAAATGCCCACAGTAACCTGAATTTTCTATGTAAGGAGCCTTGGGTCCACACAGATCAGGATACAGTTGAGGTTCCTAGATCCTTTCTGTTGTCAGCTTCCCTCGATTCAAGGTTCAAGGTGTAGGCACACTCCTCCACTTACATACACCTGACCTTACGTGGTGAGTCTTTTGATCATTAGCTGCTTCACTAACCTGCAACTACTTAGACTGCTTTGGATACATACCTAGTAGAAACTATGAGGAGAAAGTATGGTGGGATGTTGAATACTCCTTCAGAGCCCTATTCTTTTTATTTCAATATGTTAACTTTTAACTTATGACTTAAAAGTTCTGAAGCAAAAAGATACACAATATTAATGACTGTCAATCATTCTTCTGAAAATACCTTTTCAAGAGTCACAAGTCACCGTCTAACACAAATCCAAAGACACTTCTTCAATGCAAAGACTCCTTTTATTTTTCCAGAAGCTTTTTGGTCCTGATGGTTGACCTATTCTGGCTTCTCATGCCTCCCTTGAGCATCTCTGTTGTTTTTCTCTCTCCTTTACTTGTTTCTCTTCTTTCCTTTATTTCTTCAAATGTGGGAGTCTCCCAAGTTGAATCCTTATTCTTTTCTTTCCATGAATTCACTTGGTGATCTCATTCTTCCTTATGGTTCCAATTATGGTTTATGTGCACATAGCTTTCAAATATGTATGCTCTCTCCCAAGTTACTAGGGCACACTCCCATGGTCCATATGGTTTTCATATGTTTTATAATTCACTCCACATGTAGAAAACAACACTAAGCATCTTTACCTACTAATTGTCTTCTCAGTCTCTTTTCCCCATCCTTGTTAATTGCAGCTTCATTATCATACTTATGTAGGATCTAAGGTTCAACTTTGTCTTGACTCCTCCCATACCCCAACATTGAATTCTTTCATTTCCTTCTCTTCAACATGCCATGTATCTCTTCTCTCTCATTGCCAACTGAATTCATGTTTTGATGCTCTGTTCTCAGAAAGTTAACGCAACCTTTGAACAGGCATCTGATCGTCTTTTTGGATCTTTGTTCATCTTACAAAATGAGTTAGGTGTATTTTGTAAAAATTTAAGTATATTTTCTATAACTTTACTATTCTAAAAGTCATCTCTCTTTCACTCAGTAAATATTTATTGAGTTTGTGCTATATGTTTTGGACTCATAAATCCTGGAGTAAAAGTGTGAGACATGTTTCTCATCCTTAAAAAAATTCCTAAATAAGTCACCAATAATTATAATCTGGTGACTTGTATAGACATATTTTATTATCTCTAGATTTGTTGTTGTTTAGTCCAAGTCATTTCCAACTCTTTTGTGACCCAGTGGACTGTAGCCTCCCAGGCTCCTCTGTCCATGGGATTTCCCAAGCAAGAATACTGGAGTGGGTTGCCATTTCCTCCTTCAGGGGATCTTCCTGACCCAGGGATCAAACCTGCATCTGCTGCATTGAAAGGTGGATTCTTTATCACTGAGCCACCAGGAAAGCCCATCTCTAGATTAGCTACTTAGAATTTCTTTCCTCTTTTCTCTTACTATACAATTCCTTGCCCTCTTCAAACCCAGGTAAAATAGCATCTCCATCATCTTCTCACTTAATCACATTTCCTTCATTTGAAGTTCCATGTAATTTATTCTGAGTCATTTATTTGGAAATTTATCATCTGGTGTCTTGTCATCTCTTCTATTGCTAATTTTAACTATAATTTAATGTTTAATATTTTATCTTGTATTCTCATTTTATGTTGTCCGTGTTCTGAGATTAATTAATAAAGTGTTAAACTTGATAGCTCCCCCAGGCCCTTACAGTATATTGATATTAGGCATTCAAATACAAGCATAATAAATGATAAATGCTATTAAGTACATTTTACTGGTCAAATAAATTAATACCTTTTTCCTACCCATACTTAAATCTGACACTGATATTAGTTTGCAGTGTTTTTATACAACCACATTTTTACACAATCAAATTTATTTCTTATATAGGTGTTCTCAACCTTCTAGTCCATTCAAAGCTTGTCCTTGTGATTTCTAAATCTCATCTACTTTTAACAGTTTCTATAAGAATTGTTGTTAGAAATGAAATCCAATGTAGTCTCCTGAGAGGTGGAAGATGCCCTTGAAAACAGTTTCACCACAATACATTTCTAACTAAGGAGATTTTTTTGTCAGTATGGTCTCAAGGCAAAACTTGAGTGTTAATGTAATGAAATAAAATATAATGTAGGTGATACAGGAGCTACAAATTCCATAAGATAATATTCTATACTTATTAATAATGAACTCATTCAAGATTTTAATATTATCAAGTGGTTTAAAAACTTGAAATTGCATTGTTGATTATAGTTTTCTCTGTAACAAACTACCACAAATGTAGTGGTAGAATAAAAAGAATACAAAAGAATACACACTTATGTGTTGTTAAAGTTCTGTAGGTCAAAAGGCCATTGTGAATCTCACTCGGCTAAGTCAAGGCATCTTAGGGTTGGGTTCCTTCCTGGAGGCATCAGAGGAGAATCCGTTTTCTTGCCTTTTCCAGCTTCTGGAGACCACTAGCATTTCTTGGCTCCTTCTACCACCTTCAAAGGCAGCAATGGCAGGGGACTGAGCTTTCATACTGCCATCCCTGATTCTCTCTCCCATACTCACATTTCCCTTTGACTATAGCCAAGAAAGACCCTTTAACTACGTATGTGATTAGATTGAATCAACTTGAATAACCCAAAATAATTTCCCCATCTCAAGGTTTTAAACTCAAGTCTCATCTCCAATGTCTCTTTTCCCATGTAAAGTAGCATATTCACAGGGTCTACAGATGAGGGATAGACAATTTTTTGGGTGGCCATTATTTTGCCTTCTATGGATAATTTTGTACATCTCTAAAATTAAGTATTTTCAATGGAATATATTTCAATATTATTAATAACTTCCAAATTCCTTCCAGTCATAAAGTCTTAGAATGAGAAGAGTCCATAGAGGGTCATTTGTAGCAGCCAACATCCCAAATGGCCCTCAGTGGGTCATTCCTCATGACATTCATGCTTTTGCATTGTCCCCTCCTACGCTGAATCAGGGTAGACTTTGTAACCAACAAAATAGGATGAAAGTGAGGGTATGTGGCTTCTGAGACAAGGTCATAGAGAAAGCATTATGGCTTCTGCCTTGGTCTCATATCCTGGGGAAACTGGACAGCATATAGGGAGGACCTTCGAGTAGGCTTATGAGGAGGGCCTGGTAAGGAGAAACTGGGCCTTCCTGCTAAGAGCCAGCACCACTGCCAGTCATTGGGTGAGCCACATGGGGAGGGGATCTGCCAGTCCAAACCAGGCCTTCAGATGATCCACCCTGCAACTGAATGGGACCACCTTTCCAAGGTAGACCATTCCACCATGTCCATGCTGCAGGCCCAAGGAGTGCCAGCTGTTTTGTGGGGTGTAGACAGATCTCCAGTCCCCTCACAGTGTAAGTCAGAGCTGAAGTTGGAAAGAGAAGGAGGGTTACTTGTAGGCTGGAGACTGCTTCTTTTGGAGCCTCAATATTTAGGTACAAAACTATGTGTCTGCATATTCTAAATTAGAACTGAGTCTGCCCAGTCACTGTGTGTGTGTATGTGTGAAAGTCGCTCAGCCATGTCTGACTCTTCGAAACCCTGTGGACTGTAGCCTGCCAGGCTCCTTTGTCCAAGGAATTCTCCAGGCAAGAATACTGGAGTGGGTTGCCATTCCCTTCTCCAGGGGATCTTCCCAACCCACGGATTGAACCCGGGTCTCCTGCATTGCAGGTGGATTCTTTACTGTCTGAGCCACCAGGGAAGCCTAGTAATAAATAGAGAATGTATTTTATTTAATAGGTTTTTAGGTGGATTTCGAACTTTTAAATGTTTAGAAACATGGTTATTTGGGCCTCCACTTGTACTCTTGTGCCTGCCCTGCAGCTGTTACTGGTGGAGCTGGTGGAGAGTGTGTTGGTTCATAGGCATGCACGCATTTGCTGAAGTTCACGGTAAGGAAAGGTGTGTATGGGGAATGGTGGTGTAAGACACCTGAATTACGCAGCATTGCTCCTTATTCTGGATCTTTAGTTCTTTGTGGTTCCTAGGCACATGAGATTCATCTTGGACATCCCATCTGGGAAACACTGATTAGAAGGATATGAAAATACTTCCTGCCATCTACATAGCACATTCATCTATAGTTAGATTTCTGGGTTGGAATTCTCTGTTCAGCTGGATTCTGAGGAGCCTGATCTTTACAAATTTCGGTTCTTCTGTCTCTGTGGTTCTGAGGCAGCTACAGTTAATGTTTGGAGCCTACTGCCTTAACCGATGTCCACTTTTGGATGGAGTTATCAGAGACAAAAACTGTACAACTAAAGGGGTTTTTTAGTCCACCAAGTCAATAGACACCCAACAACACTATTGAGAAAAAGTGTGCTTTTATAACTAAAACAAAAAGTACTTTTACTTGAAGTTCTCTCCAGAAGAAATGAGTGAGCAGGCTAAATCTCTGCTTGGTGCCTTTTGATAATGCTCGGTTGCTTCTGAATTTCCTTATTCTTATATTTAGCAGTAGCTTCAAGTTGTAGTTTTTGATATTGTTTTTGATTCCAGGCCCAAAGCCCCTGAGAGATGCTTCAGCGGGGATTGAAACACTGTAAAGTAGAATCAATAAATTAGGTTAAAACTGAACTTCAGAGTTGGAGGGTTGAAGAGAATATGCAACTATCTCTCCACATGCAATTTAACTTCCAGAAGGAAAAACAAAATTGTTGCTTGTTTTTTCTTTCTTTCTTTTTTTTTTTTTTACAGTTTGATTACATTCTCTGATCACAATAACAATGCAGAACCACTCTATTCACTGTGAATTGAATACTAATAAAAAGGATTTTTGATTGAGCACATTTTTTTTTTTTTGATTGAGCATTCATGCTCAGTTGCTAAATAGTGTCTGACTCTGCCACCCCATGACTGTAGATGGCCAGGCTTCCCTGGCCATGGGATTCTACAGGCAAGAACACTGGAGTGGCTTGCCATTTCTTTCTCCAGGGGATCTTTGTGACCCAGAGATTGAACCCGCATCTTCTGTGTCTCCCACTGCAGACAGATTCTTTACCACTGAGCCGCCTGGGAAGCTGCATTTTTTTCTAGTGGCAGGAAAAGAAGATGAAAAATCATTTGTAGTCATTTCTTAACTTACACCAGGGTTAATATTTATTTAATAATTGATTTGTGTGAGCTTTATAAATATTCCCAGTCTTTACCTTATATTTAAGACTGGAGAAGATTGATAGATATTTGACTTATAGAATCTTTAAATGACAAGAGTAGCTAGCTAAGTGTATAAGTGATTTCATAACTATTTTTTTATTTCTTACGAATTTTGAAATAGGATCTAGCAATCATAAGATACTGTATTTATTCTCAGTTCTATATTGAAAGCTAGAAAGTCTAGGATTTCCTGTACTAGAATAAACACATTTTCCTGTTGAAATTTTACCTCAAACCCTGACATTACTCACCCCCTTTGATGCTATATATTATATTGATTTACCAAAACTCCTAGTTTTCTCTTACCTCAGATCTAAATGATAAGCTTTCTGATTCTGGGAAAATCTTTCTTAATCTTAATCCATCTCTCCAAATTGATGCCACCACTTATTTTTAATATGAGTGCGATCATGTGTTCACCCCTCTCCCTTTCCTCCTTCCGAGGGGGACTGAATACTCAAGAGCCTCAGGACCGAAGCTCATGTGCTCTGGGACACCTCTTACAACCTGGTTGTTGTCATTTTCCTGCCTTTTTTCATCCACTTTTTTTTTTAATTTTTATTTTAACTTTAGTTTACTTTACTGTATTGGTTTTGCCAAACATTGACATGAATTCACCACGAGTGTATATGCGTTCCCAAACATGAATCCCCTCCCACCTCCCACCCCACACCATCTCTCTGGGTCCTCTCCTTGCACCAGTCCCAAGCATCCTGCATCCTGCATCGGACATCGACTGGCGATTCGTTTCTTACATGATAGTATACATGTTTCAATGCCATTCTCCCATCTCATCCCACCCTCTCCCTCTCTCTCTCCCCCAGAGTCCAAAAGTTCACTCTATAGATCTGAGTCTCTTTTGTTGTCTCGCATACAGGGTCATCATCCCCATCTTTCTAAATTCCATATATATGCGTTAGTATACTGTATTGGTGTTTTTCTTTCTGGCTTACTTCACTCTGTATAATCGGTTCCCGTTCCATCCATCTCCTTAGAACTGATTCAAATGTATTCTTTTTAATGGCTGAGTAATTCTCCATTGTGTATATGTACCACAGCTTTCTTATCCATTCATCTGCTGATGGACATCTAGGTTGTTTCCATGTTCTGGCTATTATAAACAGTGCTGCGATGAACATTGGGGTACATGTGTCTCTTTCTATTCTGGTTTCCTCGGTGTGTATGCCCAGCAGTGGGATTGCTGGGTCATAAGGCAATTCTATTTGCAATTTTTTAAGGAATCTCCACACTGTTCTCCATAGTGGCTGTACTAGTTTGCATTCCCACCAACAATGTAAAAGGGTTCCCTTTTCTCCACACCCTCTCCAGCATTTATTGCTTGCAGACTTCTGGATCGCAGCCATTCTAACTGGTGTGAAGTGGTACCTCATTGTGGTTTTGATTTGCATTTCTCTGATAATGAGTGATGTTGAGCATCTTTTCATGTGTTTGTTAGCCATCCGTATGTCTTCTTTGGAGAAATGTCTATTTAGGTCTTTGGCCCATTTTTTGATTGGGTCATTTATTTTTCTGGAATTGAGCTGCATAAGTTGCTTGTATATTTTTGAGATTAGTTGTTTGTCAGTTGCTTCATTTGCTATTATTTTCTCCCATTCAGAAGGCTGTCTTTTCACTTTGCTTATATTTTCCTTTGTTGTGCAGAAGCTTTTAATTTTGATTAGATCCCATTTATTTATTTTTGCTTTAATTTCCAGAATTCTGGGGGGTGGATCATAGAGGATCCTGCTGTGATTTATGTCAGAGAGTGTTTTGCCTATGTTCTCCTCGAGGAGTTTTATAGTTTCTGGTCTTACATTTAGATCTTTAATCCATTTTGAGTTTACTTTTGTGTGTGGTGTTAGAAAGTGATCTAGTTTCATTCTTTTACAAGTTGTTGACCAATTTTCCCAGCACCACTTGTTAAAGAGATTGTCTTTACTCCATTGTATATTTTTGCCTCCTTTATCAAAGATAAGGTGTCCATAGGTGTGTGGGTTTATCTCTGGGCTTTCTATTTTGTTCCATTGATCTATATTTCTGTCTTTGTGCCAGTACCATACTGTCTTGATGACTGTGGCTTTGTAGTAGAGCTTGAAGTCAGGCAAGTTGATTCCTCCAGCTCCATTCTTCTTTCTCAAGATTGCTTTGGCTATTCGAGGTTTTTTGTATTTCCATATAAATCTTGAAATTATTTGTTCTAGTTCTGTGAAAAATACCGCTGGTAGTTTGATAGGAATTGCATTGAACTTGTAGATTGCTTTGGGTAGTATATTCATTTTCACAATATTAATTCTTCCGATCCATGAACATGGAATATTTCTCCATCTATTAGTGTCCTCTTTGATTTCTTTCATCAGTGTTTTATAGTTTTCTATATATAGGTCTTTAGTTTCTTTAGGTAGATATATTCCTAGGTATTTTATTCTTTTCGTTGCAATGGTGAATGGAATTGTTTCCTTAATTTCTTTTTCTTCTTTCTCATTATTAGTGTAAAGGAATGCAAGGGATTTCTGTGTGTTGATTTTATATCCTGCAACTTGACTATATTCGTTGATTAGCTCTAGTAATTTTCTGGTGGAGTCTTTAGGGTTCTCTATGTAGAGGATCATGTCATCTGCAAACAGTGAGAGTTTTACTTCTTCTTTTCCAATGTGGATTCCTTTTATTTCTTTTTCTGCTCTGATTGCTGTGGCCAGAACTTCCAGAACTATGTTGAATAGTAGCGGTGAGAGTGGGCACCCTTGTCTTGTTCCTGACTTTAGGGGAAATGCTTTCAATTTTTCACCATTGAGGATAATGTTTGCTGTGGGTTTTTCATATATAGCTTTTATTATGTTGAGGTATGTTCCTTCTATTCCTGCTTTCTGGAGTGTTTTTATCATAAATGGATGTTGAATTTTGTCAAAGGCCTTCTCTGCATCTATTGAGATAATCATATGGCTTTTATTTTTCAATTTGTTAATGTGGTGAATCACATTGATTGATTTGCGGATATTGAAGAATCCTTGCATCCCTGGGATAAAGCCCACTTGATCATGGTGTATGATCTTTTTAATGTGCTGTTGGATTCTGATTGCTAGAATTTTGTTGAGGATTTTTGCATCTATGTTCATCAGTGATATTGGCCTGTAGTTTTCTTTTTTTGTAGCATCTTTGTCAGGTTTTGGTATTAGGGTGATGGTGGCCTCATAGAACGAGTTTGGAAGTTTACCTTCTTCTGCAATTTTCTGGAAGAGTTTGAGTAGGATAGGTGTTAGCTCTTCTCTAAATTTTTGGTAGAATTCAGCTGTGAATCCGTCTGGACCTGGGCTTTTGTTTGCTGGAAGATTTCTGATTACAGTTTCAATTTCCGTGCTTGTGATGGGTCTGTTAAGGTTTTCTATTTCTTCCTGGTTTAGTTTTGGAAAGTTGTATTTTTCTAAAAATTTGTCCATTTCTTCCACGTTGTCCATTTTATTGGCATATAATTGCTGATAGTAGTCTCTTATGATCCTTTGTATTTCTGAGTTGTCTGTTGTGATCTCTCCATTTTCATTTCTAATTTTATTGATTTGATTTTTCTCTCTTTGTTTCTTAATAAGTCTGGCTAATGGTTTGTCAATTTTATTTATCCTTTCAAAGAACCAGCTTTTAGTTTTGTTGATTTTTGCTATGGTCTCTTTTGTTTCTTTAGCATTTATTTCTGCCCTAATTTTTATGATTTCTTTCCTTCTACTTACTCTGGGGTTCTCCATTTCTTCCTTTTCTAGTTGCTTTAGGTGTAGAGTTAGGTTATTTATTTGACTTTTTTCTTGTTTCTTGAGGTGTGCCTGTATTGCTATGAACTTTCCTCTTAGCACTGCTTTGATAGTGTCCCACAGGTTTTGGGTTGTTGTGTTTTCATTTTCATTCATTTCTATGCATAATTTGATTTCTTTTTTGATTTGTTCTGTGATTTGTTGGTTATTCAGAAGTGTGTTGTTCAGCCTCCATATGTTGGAATTTTTAATAGTTTTTCTCCTGTAATTGAGATCTAATCTTAATGCATTATGGTCAGAAAAGATGCTTGGAATGATTTCGATTTTTTTGAATTTATCAAGGTTGGATTTATGGCCCAGGATGTGATCTATCCT
Organism: Redunca redunca; assembly: GCA_006410935.1. Classification (NCBI taxonomy): domain Eukaryota; kingdom Metazoa; phylum Chordata; class Mammalia; order Artiodactyla; family Bovidae; genus Redunca; species Redunca redunca. The sequence continues at coordinate 158,948 of SJYQ01002795.1, read as the reverse complement.
GGAGAAGGTTCCGTGAGCACTTGAGAAGAAGGTGAAATTCATTGTTTTGGGGTGAAATGTCCTATAGATATCAATTAGGTCTAACTGGTCTATTGTATCATTTAAAGTTTGCGTTTCTTTGTTAATTTTCTGTTTAGTTGATCTGTCCATAGGTGTGAGTGGGGTATTAAAGTCTCCCACTATTATTGTGTTATTGTTGATTTCTGCTTTCATACTTGTTAGCATTTGTCTTACATATTGCGGTGCTCCTATGTTGGGTGCATATATATTTATAATTGTTATATCTTCTTCTTGGATTGATCCTTTGATCATTATGTAGTGGCCTTCTTTGTCTCTTTTCACAGCCTTTGTTTTAAAGTCTATTTTATCAGATATGAGTATTGCCACTCCTGCTTTCTTTTGGTCTCTATTTGCATGGAATATCTTTTTCCAGCCCTTTACTTTCAGTCTGTATGTGTCCCTTGTTTTGAGGTGGGTCTCTTGCAAGCAGCATATAGAGGGGTCTTGTTTTTGTATCCATTCAACCAATCTTTGCCTTTTAGTTGGGGCATTCAACCCATTTACATTTAAGGTAATTATTGATAAGTATGATCCCGTTACCATTTACTTTATTGTTTTGGGTTCGGGTTTATACATCCGTTTTGTGTTTCCTGTCTAGAGAATATCTTTTAGCATTTGTTGGAGAGTTGGTTTGGTAGTGCTGAATTCTCTCAACTTTTGCTTGTCTGTAAAGCTTTTGATTTCTCCTTCGTATTTGAATGAGATCCTTGCTGGGTACAGTAATCTGGGCTGTAGATTATTTTCTTTCATCACTTTAAGTATGTCTTGCCATTCCCTCCTGGCCTGAAGAGTTTCTATTGAAAGGTCAGCTGTTATCCTTATGGGAATCCCCTTGTGAGTTATTTGTTGTTTTTCCCTTGCTGCTTTTAGTATTTGTTCTTTGTGTTTGGTCTTTGTTAATTTGATTAGTATGTGTCTTGGGGTGTTTCGCCTTGGGTTTATCCTATTTGGAACCCTCTGGGTTTCTTGGACTTGGGTGATTATTTCCTTCCCCATTTTAGGGAAGTTTTCAACTATTATTTCCTCAAAGATTTTCTCATGGTCTTTCTTTTTGTCCTCTTCTTCTGGGACTCCTATAATTCGAATGTTGGAGCGTTTCATATTGTCCTGTAGGTCTCTGAGATTGTCCTCATTTCTCTTAATTCTTTTTTCTTTTTTCCTTTCTGATTCATTTATTTCTACCATTCTATCTTCTATTTCACTGATCCTATCTTCTGCCTCTGTTATTCTACTATTTGTTGCTTCCAGAGTGTTTCTGATCTCGTTTATTGCATTATTCATTGTATATTGACTCTTTTTTATTTCTTCTAGGTCCTTATTAAACCTTTCTTGCATCTTCTCAATCCTTGTCTCCAGGCTACTTATCTGTGCTTCCATTTTGATTTCCAGATTTTGGATCATTCTCACTATCAATATTCGGAATTCTTTCTCAGGTAGATTCCCTATCTCTTCCTCTTTTGTTTGGTTTGATGGGCTCTTCTCCTGCTCCTTTACCTGCTGAGTATTCCTCTGTCTCTTCATCTTGGTTATATTGCTGCGTTTGGGGTGGCCTTTCTATATTCTGGGAATTTGTGGAGTTCTCTTTATTATGGAGCTTCCTCACTGTGGGTATAGTTGTATCAGTGGCTTGTCAAGATTTCCTGGTTAGGGAGGCTTGTGTTGGGGTTCTGGTGAGTGGAGCTGGGTTTCTTCTCTCTGGAGTGCACTGGAGAGACCAGTAATGGGCTATGAGATGTCAATGGTTTTGGAGTAGTTTTGAGCTGCCTGTTTATAGAAGCTCAGAGGTGTGTTCCTGTGTTGCTGGACAGTTTGCGTGGTATGTCTTGCTCTGAAGCTTGTTTGCCCTTGGGCAGGGCTTGGTTTTAGAGTAGGTATGGAGGCGTTTGATGAGTTCCTGTTGGTTAATGTTCCCTGGATTCAGGAGTTCTCTGATGTTCTCAGGCTTTGGGCTTAAGCCTCCTGCTTCTGGTTTTCAGTTTTATTTTTACAGTAGCCTCTAGACTTCTCCGTCTATACAGCGCTGATGAAAAAACATCTAGGTTAAAAATGAAAAGATTCTCCACATTGAGGGACACCCAGAGAGGTTCACCGAGTTACATAGAGAAGAGAAGAGGGCGGAGGTTGTTAGAGGAGACTGGAATGAGATGAGGTGGGATCGAAAGAGGAGAGAGCAAGCTAGCCAGTATCACTTCCTTATGTGCACTCCACCGTCTGGCCTGCTCATAGATGTTCACGGAGTTATACAGGAAAGAGGTGAGGGAGGAAGTAGATGGGGGTGGCCAGGAGGATCAAAAAGGGAAATGTAAAGGAGAGAGACAGATCCAGCCCGTAGTCAGTTCCCTAAGTGTTCTCCACCATCTGGAACACACAGAGATTCACAGAGTTGGGTAGAGAAGAGAAGGGGGAGGGAGGAGACAGAGGCCACCTGGTGAGTCCAAAGGAGGAGATGGTGGTCAAGCCAGTAATCTCGCTCTCAAGTAAAACTGGATAGTGAAGTTTGGGTTTTTAAATGAACAAAATTGACAGCAAAAACTCAAAAGCAAGGATTAAAAATCTAGAGTAGATGTTGGATTTTCATAAATATAATATTATTGAAATGAAGAAGGAAAAAATTTTAAAAAAAAAGAAAACAAACAAACAAAAAAGAAACAAAGCCACAAGAATTATTTAAAAACCTGTCAGCAACCTCACATAGACTATATATGGTGTTTGCTTTAAAAAGTTGTTTTTTTTTTTTTGAAGAGAAATAGCTTTAGAAATAAAAATTAAAAGGGAAATAGAGGGCTTATCAATTTTAAATATTTAGAAAAAAAGAGAAAAAAAGGAGGAGAAAAAAAGGGGGAAAGAAAAAACAGGGGGTGTAATGGTTGTAAAAATAATAATATTATATCTGGCCCTTTCTTTGGAGTTGTGGGCCCTGTGGGGTCACTTTCAAGGCGGTTCCCTCTGTTTAACTTCTGTTTGCTGGTCTCTTCCGTGTCAGATTTCTGTCCTGGCACTGGGCGGGGGGTGGGGGTGGGGTCGGTGGTGGACCCTTTTTTTTTTTTTTGGCTCACTGTTCAACCTTGCTGTGGGGAGGGAGGGATGCTGCACACTGATAACACTGTCATGTGTACGTGGTGCCTCAGCCCCGTTGGGTCTGTCCCTGCTCGTGGTGCACAGGCCGCTTGAGGCGGCGGGTGGAGGCGCTCAGGCCTCTCGAGGCGGCGTGCTGCAGGCGCACAAGCCGTGCCACTCGGCCTCCACGTTGCTCCGCCGGGAACCGTCTGAGGCTGGCCCTTGGCTGCATTCCCCTCCCCAGTCTAATCCGCTCGGGTTCGGCGCTCAGCCATCTCCCAGTGTCGTGGATTGGGCTGGGGTTGCGCCTCGTGCCCTTCCCAAGTCCGAGTTTCCCAGGTGCCCAGCGAACGCAGTCTCTGCGACCCGTCACGTTTCTCGCCCCTGCTGCTCAGTCTTCTGGGTGTACCGCTGACCAGCACCCCCAGAAGTTTTAGCAAAGAAGCCTGCTTGCTGTTTGGCAGGGAAAGTCTCTCTGGAGCTGCGATTGTCCCTTTCCAGCCCTTACGGCTCTGGCTGCCTGCCCCTGGCGGGGGATGGTCTGCTGCCAGCTACTTCCGTTCTGTCCTTTGTTCTGTGTGCGGTCCTGGCGGTGTCCTATGTTCGAGCTTTTCGTGTGGTTAGCTATCCCCCAGTCTGGTTTACTAGCCCAAGTTAGTTCGTTCTGGTTACTTGCTGGGCGTTCCTACCCGATTCTTACACAGCTGTGGAGCCTGCGCCTCCCGCGAGTCCCTGCCCCGCCCCCACTTGCTAGTGGCGGGTGCAGGTTTCTGTGCTGCTTTTCCACTGGGGAAGTCACTGTTGGGCTTGTAATCTGTCGGTTTTAATTATTCATTTATGTATCGTTCCTGTTATGATGCCCTCTGTGCTTCCAGGGCTCGCCACAGACTCGGCAGGGAGAGTGTTTCCTGGTGTTTGGAAACCTCTCTTCTTAAAGTTCCTTTGCCGGGTCGGGCTTCCCTACCCGGGACGGAGCTCCCTCTCCACCTCCTTTGTCTCTTTTTTCGTCTTTTATATTTTTTCCCTACCTGTTTTTGAAGGTAATGATCTGCTTTTCTGGTGCTTGATGTCTTCTGCCAGCATTCAGAAGTTGTTTTGTAGAGTTTGCTCGGCGTTGAAATGTTTTATTGAGGAATTTGTGAGGGAGAAAGTAATCTTCTTGTCCTATTCCTCCGCCATCTTCTTCCACACTCCATCCACTTTTCTATATGAACATTGCGACCGGTTTACATTGCTTATTCACGTGGTACCAGAGAATGGTAAATAAAACTGGTCCCGATCTGCTGTAACCTATTAAATCTACTTGCGGGAATTGCTAGCCTCTGAAATCACCTCTACTGTTAACCATTAGCAACCTTTTCCCTAAAGACTTACATGTTCACTAAGTAGTTTGTGGCTTCACTTATTAACTTGTTATCCATTATTATTCTTACCCATTTCTTGGTACTGTGTTTCGTTCTTACAAAGGTATGATAAGCTCTTCAAGATCAAGCTTTGTTTCATTTGCATTTATATTGGTACCTGATAGTTTACTATTCTTAATGGAATAAATTATTTAAAAATAGCAGCTAACTTGAATAATGTCAATTTGATTGTGTACCAGTGCTACAAGACATACAGAATTAATACATTAAAAATAAGTTCTTTCACAGTGTCCCATCTACTTCCATAGTTATGTCTTAATATGTGGACTTTGACTCTTGTCATTTTATATAAAGGACTTCTGTGATGTGTTGATGTGTAGTGAAATTCTTAAGCTCCAACTTTTGTATTAAAAATACAGTTTTACTGTGAGTTCACTCAGAAGAAGGAGATAGCAAGCAAATGGCTCTTGCATGTTTCACAGAGAAGAAAAATCTGGAGGCTGAGAAAAATCTGAGGAAGGATAGTGTGATGGTCAAGCAGAATGATTCTATAAAAAATTTGGCATCAAGTATTTCTGTTTTATACTTAGAAAATCACATTCAAAATTCAGTCTTTATTTACTACAATGCCTTTGCGCATATTTGAATATTGAGATGTTTCTCCGCAAAATGTAACATTTGTAATTAAAGAATAGGAAATGATGATTTCTATATCTTCCAAATCTGCTATGATCAAAAATGAGCCCATGACTTGATTTTAGCTATTTTGAGAGCATTACATTTATCAGTGATTATTTTACACTATTATATGCCTGCCCTGTGCTGGGCTCTTTAAGAAATGATTATCAAAAGGGAAGATGAGTAAACATAGCTTCATTAGATGGAATAACAGGTTTTAGACTTGCAGTTATTCAAAACCCATGTAAATCTGAGCATGACCAGTGTTAAAACCTGACCAATAAAAATTGACAACATTCTACTGCCCATAATAGCACTGGTACTGAAAGAGCCATATCTTTTCAATACAAATTGCTTAAACATGCTAGAAATATTTATTACTTGGTTACCCTGTGCAAAGTATCTTTCTGGGAGCTATGGTTACAAGCATGAATTAAAAAATTAATTTTCTGCCCCAAAGTAGCTGCTGATAGTCTAGTAGAAAACAAACCTATGGATAAATAAATAGGAACGCATTTATGCTTTTTCTACACTGAGAGTCTGATATTACATAAACAACAGTCACTGGGGCAAGATTAGCTAAGTTTTAACATTCTAAATTCTTTCTTGAATATGAAATTTAATTAACGTGTCAAGAACAATGGCAGTTGAAGCTGGTAAGATGAAGAAGTGTTGGTCACACATTGAGATACAGGTTTCATGAACTTGCTCTTGTTAGATACAAAATAATTAGCTAACCTACACTGAGAAGGTCAGATATTTTGTAATGTCTCATAAATACAGAGGATATACCTATAATTATAAAATAATGCTGTGATTTTGTACCTACAAGGTTAATTTTATATTATGAGAATAAATTGAGGCCTTGTACATCTCAATCTTACATGATTTAATGTGCAATCAGTGAATCATATTAGCTTTATCTTCAGCTAATCCTCAGGAGACACTGAATAGGAATGTTGGATGTATTTTGATGTGCTATCTAGACCAGCAAAGGTACCCTTCAGTATGTAAGGGCCATGAATGAGTTATAAAAGCAAGATGAAAGTTACATAATTAGTATATCACAACATGTTTTGTGAAACTCCAGGCACCTACAGGTAATTGATCCTCACCTATCCTTCTGAGATAGGATGGTGGTATGTAGTTTTATTTCATTTTACAGGTGGGATAAATAACTAGCCCCAGGTTTGTTGCAGGGTAGGGAATAAAACAGAGCTCTTTTTATTTCTTATCCTGTAATTTAGCAATGCTGCCACTTTCCCTAAAGAAGCCATTATATTCTCTCTTACAAGAGTCTGAAGTTATTTCTTGTTTTGTCATCTTGTCTTCTCAGATTTGAGACTGGAGCACTTCTTCCAGGGGTTTCCCAAATGGTACTAGTGGTAAAGAACCCACCTGCCAATGCAAGAGACACACAAGACACAGGTTTGACCCCTGGATTGGGAAGATCCCCTGGACGAAGAAATGACGACCCACTCCAGTATTCTTGCCTGGAAAATTCCACAGACAGAGGAGTCTGGTGGGCTACAGTCCATGGGGTTGCAAAGAGTTGGACGTGACTGAGCCACATATAATGTTGGTCACACAGTAGGTACTTAAAATATTGCACATTTAAGATTCTAACATTTTTATTTTATAAGAGTACCTCACAATGAATGTAAAGATTATGAGTTTTGAATCACAAGATTCATGAGTCTTCTCTGCTGGCACATTGAATACTGACTTTTGCCTTGATTGGCCTATGCCTTTCTAACACATTTTCCCTCTTGGAACAACAGAGCTGCAGTTTTTGGACTTTTACAAATGAGAGGTGCTATAGAATAAGCAAAAATTGGTTTCAACTCCTCTGAGAAACTTATTATGTAAATATACATTATTATGATCATAAATAATAATAATTTATTTTCTGAGGCATAATGCCAGAGCAAAAGTCATTTGGGTAGGCAAACATTTGTTAGCTGTATGGAGGTTTCATCAAATTCAGTCTCCATTCAGAGATAATAGATATTTAAATGGATTTTTCTTTCTCACGAGTGCACCTCAAGGTTTAGAAGCAAACACATTGTTAAAAATATCAGACAATAATAACAATAATTTTTCTAAAATCTTTTATGGCCTGACAAATTTGTAGCATGAATACAAGTAGAAAATCTCAAACCTTTGGGAAATTGAATTTGATTCGCTTAAATTTATTCTTTCATTTAAGATAGAATCCCAAGCACAAATTCTTCAGACTTGCTGGTCTTGAGTTTTCAATAGACATAAGATATTTTAGTTTTGAATGTAGTTTTTATATTTGTTGCTTGCAGGAAAAGAAAGTTGCCTGTCGTTTTATTGTAAGAGAGAATTATTAAAATCCAGGCATAAGACTAACATAGTAATCAGTAATTCTCATAATTGGGAGATAGTCATGATGCCTATTGGAGAAAGCGATGGCACCCCCACTCCAGTACTCTTGCCTGGAAAATCCCATGGGCAGAGGAGCCTGGTAGGCTGCAGTCCATGGGGTCGCAAAGAGTCGGACGGACACTACTGAGCGACTTCCGTTTCGCTTTTCGCTTTCCTGCATTGGAGAAGGAAATGGCGACCCACTCCAGTGTTCTTGCCTGAGAATCCCAGGGACGGGGGAGCCTGGTGGGCTGCTGTCTATGGGGTCACACACAGTCAGACACGACTGAAGTGACTTAGCAGCAGCAGCAGCATGATGCCTATTAGTCTATGATAATACAAAGTTTATAATGAGCTATATCTGAGGAAACTAGGTAGGGGATGATTAATATTGAAAAGGTGTAATTAAAGGGGGATGCAGTGACTGTCATATATTTGAAAAATTATTACATGGAATAGGCCATAGTCTTGTCCACTTTTGTTCCAGAAGGTAGAAATGGAAATTTTAAGTTCAGGTTGCAGGAAAGTAAACTTTAATTCAATATAATGAAGGGGTTCCGAGTAATGTCTCCAAACACAAAATGTTTTTATCTCTGTTAGGAGAATTACAGAAAAGATTCCTGAGAGAGAGCTGCTGGGAATTTGAACCCCATCATCCTTAAGGCTCTCTCAACTCTAAAGTTTTGGCAGTTCTCTTTGAATTTCTGTCCTTTACTGCAAAATCCTATATACCAGACTTGAGTAGTTCCCAAATTATGTCTTCCTCCATTTTTCCAAGTTTATTGATTAAAATGACATTTCTTCCCATCTCTAAGTATCAAAATGTTCAAGTCACTTTTCTCTTTCATATTTATCTCCCCTAAAATCTCTCACAGCTCATCAGTCACTGGATCCTATAGATCCATATTTATCAGTGTCTTTCTCAGTCATTAGGTTATTTATTCTAATCTCCATAAACTAATCAAGGCCTTCATTATTGTTGACCTGTATTGCCACAACAATATCTTAACAAGTATCCCTGACATTTGCATATTCATTCCTTAATCTGTAATTTTCTTGTAGCACCACTTTTATCATGTCCCTCTCATTAAGAACACAGTACTTCTTTACCCTTTTAAGGTTGAGATTTTCTCATCCCAGTATTTAAAATGTCCCCACCTTATCAATATTTCCTCTTACTGCTTTTAACATCTGTCAACTTCTTCTTGTCAAATGTTCTCAACCCAATACAGCAAATGAGCTGTAGATAAAATCCCATTTTTATTTATGTTCCTCTAAGAACATTTCTTCGACTCAACTTATTCCAAAATGACCTTTCTTTTATTTTGAAATTTACTTAAAGCTTACTATGTGATCTATATAAAAAGATTCTCCATTTTTAAAAACAGTTGTCTGTTACTTGTGTTTAAATGTCTCTGTAAACATGTAAATATAACCTAGCTAACTAATTTAGAAGTGCTGACGCTATAGTTCATTTTATAATTTTCCAAGTGTCTGTGAACATTTATTGAATACACATTAAATTCTTATCAAAGGAGGAAATCAAGATTTAATAGTTGTGTTACTGAACTGAGTTTGGGTCCACTCTCCCAATGAAAGATTCATAAAGCCAATCTACTGATAGCAAGTTGTGGTGAAGGAAAGTATATTTGCAAGGCAGCAAGCAAGGAAAACAGGCAGTTAGTGCTAAAAGGACCAGAACTCGTCCCCATGGATTTTATGGAAGGGTTTTTAAAAGCAACATTAGGGTTGCATGATCACTTGTGGATATTCTTCTCCTCAGTAGGTGGGGAGGTAACAGGTTGATGTTTTAGAAATCTTAATTTTCAATCTTCTGGTTCCAACCAGTCTGAGATTTTTGTGTTTATGGTCAGCAGTTCTGTTTGGTGGGATCCTGGCATCTGTAAAACAACTCAAGGACATATATCAGGTTGTTATCTAGATCTCTTAAAGAACTAGGGGTCTTGTGACTTTCTTTTATAGCTCAACTATTGTTTAAGCTATCACTACTTTTTGTTAAACCGCTTTCCTTTGTTTCTGCATTCCCTCTCTTCTGTAATTAATAACTGCTGGAGTCTGCTCTTTGGAACTCAGGAAAGGCCTATGGGGCTAAAGCTTTTATTTATTTATTTTTTCTACAAACAAAAAATGGGGGAAATGAAGGTGTCTGCTGCTGGGAAGATCCTACAGAGTTCTGCTTGGTTCCAGTGAATGTTAAATGGAGAAAAGGATCCATGTGGCTTCCCTGGGAAGACCATCTAAGACATCTATGTGTAGATGTGCTTATACCGATGCTCTTAGCGGTGGAAACAATCGCAAATGACAGTAGTGTTAGCTTATTGATTTCAACAGTGTCTTTTCTTTTGGTCCATTTTGATGAGCAGTGGGTTATGGATTATTAGCCCCCAAAACATTTTGGGTTAAATATGATAGCTCACCATACATAATTCTCATTTTGTAGTGAGAGTTTTAGGCTTCATTACATCTGAATACTGTGGAGCACATCGTCTTGACTTTGATTTTTATAATATAGTTCAAGATGAACAGAGATTTTAGTTAATCAGATTCATATCATCAGTTCATTTATTAGCGGCTGTAATGACAGAATCATAAACTTGTCACCCCAGGTGGCACTAATGAACTCCTTTTGTGAGTTTGCTCAACAGAGAGAATGGTATTCAAATTAAAATGGATTTCTGTTCTTTATTTCTACTGGTACAAGGACTACATTTGTAGGTAGAAGATCTTGTCCTTGTTAGTGATTGACATTTCCTTGAAGACAAAAATGTCATTCCCCTGAAATTCCCAGAGTTTTTAGTTTCAGTTTCATTCTTACCTCAAACCTAATTTTCTAGAGATAAATAGACTATTCTATATATGTTCTTTCTTCTAAAGTATATGTATGTGTCCTCAGAGACAGTAAAATAGTTCAGTGTTTTTTGTTGCCTAAAAATATCATTTGAAAAGTAGACCAATAACAAGATTTAATGGCTGTATAGAAAAATACATTATGTTGGTCTTTAATAAATGGCAAGAGGATGCATGTGTTGGTGGGGAATACAGGATTCTAAAGAAATTCTTTTGAATGGAAAGGCCAAACAAGTTTGATACAACTCTTTCAAACTTTTTTAGGCTTCAGAAATGGGAGATATAGCATTTAATTATACCTTGTATTAAAATTAATCACTGCAGATGGTAATTGCAGCCATGAAATTAAAAGACGCTTACTCGTTGGAAGGAGTTATGACCAACCTAGACAGCATATTGAAAAGCAGAGACATTACTTTGCCAACAAAGGCCGTCTAGTCAAGGCTATGGTTTTTCCAGTAGTCATATATGGATGTGAGAGTTGGACTGTGAACAAAGCTGAGCACTGAAGAACTGATGCTTTTGAACTGTAATGTTGGAGAAGACTCTTGAGAGTCCCTTGGACTGCAAGGAGATCCAACCAGTCCATCCTAAAGGAGATCAGCCCTGGGATTTCTTTGGAAGGAATGATGCTAAAGCTGAAACGCCAGTAGTTTGGCCACCTCATGTGAAGAGTTGACTCACTGGAAAAGACTCTGATGCTGGGAGGGATTGGGGGCAGGAGGAGAAGGGGACGACTGAGGATGAGATGGCTGGATGGCATCACCAACTTGATGGATGTGAGTCTGAGTGAACTCCAGGAGTTGGTGATGGACAGGGAGGCCTGGCGTGCTGCGATTCATGGGGTCGCAAAGAGTTGACACGACTGAGCGACCGAACTGACTGAACTGAACTGTATTAAAATTAGAATTTGTCATGCTGTTTTGCTTTGTTTTCCAAAGCTATGAATTCAGTTTCCTGGCACCGCTAATACTTCCCACCCTCAGTTGTACAGGAGGGCAATACTGATGGATGGAGTTATAGCGTTTATCTTGGTATCTCTCTGAGAACAAAATAGATGATTTTCCCTTTCTCATTCTACCTCCGAATCTTATCACTGAGAATGTATGGCAGTTGGCACAAAAGAAAGAGTAAAACCCAAAGGGACCAGCATGATAACTTGGAGTGGGCTCAGGGGTGTGCTTCTTGACCACCTTGGATTTGGTTCATAGAAAAAACTAGAAACAATAAAATACAACCCCCACCTACCCTCAATAAGCTGCCAACAATCTTCCCTCCAATTCAGTCAAGGCAGCTACCAAGACTTGCTTTGCTACCCCTTATGAGCTTGGTAGAATGATTAAATCCTTTAATTCCTTTTTCTGCTGGATGTTTAAATTCATAGCCTGGGCACGAATGTTTCCTCTCAGCTCACTGCCAGTCTGCTCGGGATTGAGGATCAGAATAGTAATTTGAGGATTATGAGAATGAGGCTGGTCAGTGTTATTTTTCAGGTGCTTCTGGGACTTCTTTCAAATCTTATTTGGTTTTTCTCAGACAGGGCAAAGGAAAGGAGTGAGATATTCTGCTATTGGGTGAAACAAAAAATCAAGCATGTAGTCCATCCTTTCACTGCTACTATTGTTTGCCCTTTCAAAGAAAGGTTGTGTAAATCAAGTTTCTTTTTACCCATTAGATTATGATGGGTTGCCACATGCTGCGCACCATGCTTCATCATGATAAACAAACAGGTAGCTTCAAATGAAAGCATTTGATGATTTATCAGGCATTTGGCAGTTGATCAACCCCATTGTGAAAGGACAGTAATATCCTTGCTTTCCTGAGGCTGTTTAAAGAATGCGAAATGTGGATCATGGCACTGAAGTTGTTGAAGGTAAATCGGATTTGATTTCCCCTCTGAGAGCACAAAATGAACCTTGTCGTTATCAGGAAGAGAAATGAAATCTTTAAATATTTCTCAGTGTTTTGTCATCTCTGCCTGTCGATGGGATTTAACATAAATTTCCCCAAAGTAGGAAGTGCAGATATTATTTCATTTTATTTCAAAAGATAAACTTCATAGTTTTCAACTATAAATTACTTGAAAAGCCCCCACTTTGCAATTGTGGAGGTAGTTTAAGATCAATGGCATTTTAAAATAAAATATTATTAGTCAAAAATGTGTTTCATGTTTTGTCTCTTCCAATAGCCTACAGTCCCTGAATATAATGATATCTTAGCATTTATGGGAAAATATCAGAAGGGCCGAGAGAAGTTGCTTATAAATGATTTCAGTTAACTGTGTTGCCAAGACAGTTTGTTGACCTTTTGACTACATATTTCTTACATGATTCGTGGTTACCTATTTTCATGTTTTCAACTCTACTTGCTTTTTATCTTTTCTCCCATTCTACTTAACTAATGATAAGACTTTGAAGACATGTGCAAAATATCTACTACCCCCAAGACTTGATATGCTGTTTTAAGGAAAAAGATACCTCCTTTTAAAAATTAATATATATGTATATGAATAATGCATGCTTACTCTTGAAAAAAATAAAGATATCAACAACAACAAAAATTCTGTGACCCAGAGACAGCCACTGTTAACATTCTTGTGTGCCCCTGAGGACTTCATTCATATTTTTAATTTAACATTCAATTATTCATTCTCAATGTCACAGTATTGAAGAATGAAGCCTTGCAAATTTCTCTTCTTTGGTCTCAGGGTTCAAAATTGAATATTCAAAAGCATTTATTTGCAAGCTCTCTTCAGAATTTTATGGCAGAAGGGATGTCCATTTTTCTTCCATTTCCACTAAAAAAGTGAATAAGAAGGATAAACTGCAAAGTATAGGATAAAGTAGTTTGATTATGTCTGAAGAAAAATTTCTTGGAATTTTACCTAGCTCCTGGAACAAAGGCCTTACTGATCTTGAATTCTGGTCATCACTTGCAGCAGAATGCCAGGCAACACTGATTCTGTTTGCTGACTGGCTGAATAACTTGACAAGCAGCAAAAGGTTCTTCCCAAATCCCTATTTAGTACAAATTTCTCACTGGATTCCAACCCAAGACAATGTTGTAGATAAAGATTCAAAGAACTATAAGTAACAGAGTAGTAAATTCTGAGAAAAGGTAAAATCAATGCTTTATTTCTGACCTATATTACTCTAACTTCATTCTGCTTGGATAGAAGCAGGTGTTGGAATCCCTAAAGAAAGTTTCTGAGTTCAGGTTACTGAGATATTCCAGAGTATCACATGTGTTATCATTTTCACCGTCATCATCATTTAGTAAACTAGGCACCAACGTGTTACAGGCTTAGTAACAGAGTGAGATTTGTTTGGCTGATACTTAGTAAGCATTGACTATAGGGCAGGCATTGTGCTACTTAATAGAATTCAGCAGTGAATCCATAGACAAAAATCCCAGCCTTCTTGGAACTTATATTCTAGATGCTAATAGGGAAGAAAGACAATAAACAAGATGAATAAATCCATGATAGTGGATGTTAGAAGGTGTTATTATGGTAAAAAATAAAGAGGGAAAGGAGATAGTGATATGCTACAAGATTTGACTGGATTCAAATCTAGAAGTTATGTTTTCAAATCCTGTGCTACTTTGATTATAGCGAGATACCAAGAATGAGAGGTTATTGTCTGATGAAATTTCTTGCTATATATTCATGAGAAAGGATATTTCCTGTGGCTCATTAATTATTCTCCAAGTAGGCAGTAAAGACTGGACAATCATAATGGAGAGAAAAAAAACTTGGAGTGTCATTGCAGCTAAGGAATTTAAAGTGGTTTAATTTTCAAGCAAGTAAAAGCACTGTTATCTGGCCCCTGTTGAAAGGCAGGAGCTGGAATCAGTTGGTATTGGATTCTTGTTTACTTCTAGAATTGTGTCAACAAGCCTGTGGAGTACTCAAAACATTCCCAAACCAGCAGATGTTTTAGATGTATTTATTTTGTTAAAATGTCAACATGTGTTATTTTTCATCTTGTGAATGCACATCCCCACCTTCTGCACCCTGCCCTAGATTTCCCCCCATCTCTGTCCTTCCCTTCTAAGTTAGCCAAGCTCAGATGAAATTTCCTTCTATAGAATGTGATTAATGTTGATTGCATTTAACACTTAAAGGATAACAGTGAAATCATTTAATTCTTTATTTCTAGAAGTTGACACAATTTTAAGAAAAAAGCATAATAAAATATTAGAATGAAAAAGGGATATTATTATAATATTAATCAAAATCAGAAGATGGATCTCTTTGAGGTCACTTGTCTCTAAGTGGTTCAGTCAGAGTTCAACCTGAGAAGCAGAATCAGTAGGATGGATGGATGGTTGAGTGGGTGGATGGATGGATGGATGGATGGTTAGTTAGATAGATATGGGAGGGAGGCAGAGAGAGAGAGAGAGAGACAGAGAGCGTCAGAGATGTTCATTACAAGAAAATTGCCTCATATGATTGCGGGGGCTGGCTAAACAAGTCCAAAATTTGTCAGGCGGGTAATCAGGAAGACAGATCATGTGCAAGCTTGAACATTCAGGCAAGGGTGGCAGTTGTCCACAGACAGAATTTTTTTCTCTTTTAGTGAAACTTCATTCCTGCTTTTAAATTATTCCAACTAGTTCAGTCAAGCCCATCCAGACTATCCAGGACAATCTACCTTAAAAGTCATGTGATTAGGGGCTTAATGTACATCTGCAAGGGTTTCTTAACAGACAACTAAAATAGTGACGATTGGATACCTGGGGACATGAAAAACAAAAGACAATTTGTTTTCTATAATTTTGTAAATTTGTTTTCTGGGGATTTATGTTGGGATATGTTTAGCAAACTCCTGAAATCTTTTAAAACTTTAGGGAAAAAAAATTGCTTCAGTGTGAAGAGTATGCTTTCGTCTTTTCAGCTGCCTATATATGTGTCAAAACCAGAAAAAAAATATTTTCAAATGTGATGACAAATCAGTCAGTACAGTGTCTTTATTTGATAGATTTAGAACACCAGTGTCTTTGAACTCACTTCATATTAAAACAAAGCCAAAACAAAAGTGATTATCTGTTAGTTGCATGCAGTGTTTCTTGCCCACCGAACAGCAAATGATGCATTCCTACCCTCTCCCTTGAGCTTATCTATTTTGGGGTGTTGAGTAGGTGGGTGGGTATATGGACATTGTATGCAGACCCAGTGGTGAATCACAATCAGTGAAAATCAGCCACAGAGCTCCTTTTGGTCCAGGGGCTGGGTGTATGACCCATTTTTGGCCAAGAGGATGTAAAGTGGAAATCTAATAAACTGAAATATAAAATAAATATCTGTGAGTCCATACTGACATAAATAAATGAATAATTAAGTAGTCAAGAAGAATAGACCAATTTCTCTCACAGAAGAATTCTAAAACATTTATGCAGCTACTCTACCTTTAAGGAAGTGGAGCGTAACTCCCTCTCCTCAAGTATGGACTGTGTATTATTCCTCCCTTCCAAAGAGCAGACTGTGGGAACTAGAGGGCTGGGGCGGGTGGAGAATAATTTTTTAGGGAAAAGCAAGTACAAGTTTTGCTGCTATACAAGTTACTACAAACTTAATGGTGTAAAACAATAAAACACAATTATTTTACAGTATGAGGTTTAACACTGGGCTAAAATTAAGGTGTGGTCAAGCATGGGAGTAGGGCTGCATTCCTCTCTGGAGGTTCTAGAGGAGAATCTGCTTCCTTGTTTTTTTTGGCTTCCAGAGGCTGTCCATCTTCTTAGCTCATGACCTGCTTTCTCCGTCTTCAAAGCCAGCAACAACCTATCTGGTTCTCCTCATATCACATCGTCATGAGTTTCTTCCTTCATTGTATCCATTTCTCTGACTCTCTCTTCTGCCTTTTGATTATAGTGGGCTCAGCCAGATAATTAGGATAACCTCCCTATCTGAAGATTGCTGCTGCTGTTAAGTCGCTTCAGTCATGTCTGACTCTGTGTGACCCCATAGATGGCAGCCCACCAGGCTCCCCCATCCCTGGGATTCTCCAGGCAAGAATACTGGAGTGGGTTTCCATTTCCTTCTCCAATGCATGAAGGTGAAAAGAGAAAGTGAAGTCGCTCAGTTGTGTCTGACTCTTAGCGACCCCATGAACTGCAGCCTACCAGGCTCCTCCACCCATGGGATTTTCCAGGCAAGAGTACTGGAGTGGGGTGCCATTGCCTTCTCCGATCTGAAGATTAGCTGAACTTATTTCCATCTGGCAACCTTAAATCTCCTTCGTTATGCAACCTAAGATAATCACAGTCTCCAGGGTTTAGGACAGAGGCGCATCTGATTGTGAGTATTGTGTCGACCACATCTGATAAATACGACCTCACCAGGTGACTTAGGATCCCTCAGCAGTGACAGGGCTTCCCTGGTGGCTCAGTAAACATGGCTTACCTTTACTCAGATTCAGGTAAATAATCTGTCTGCAATGCTGGACATCTGGGTTTGATCCCTGAGTTGCAAATATCCCCTGGAGGAGGGTAGTCTCCAGTATTCTTGCCTGGAGAATTCCTGTGGACAGAGGAGCCTGGCGGGCTACAGTCCACAGGGTTGCAGAGTCGGATACGACTGAGCAACTAGGCACAGCACAGCAGTGACAAGTCAGGTTGATTGCACGCGTGCATACTTGATATTGGAGGGTGTTACTTTACCAGAGTGATCTCCCTCCCTGCAAAACCCACACCACAGTCTAACCATGAGAAAAACATTGGACATATCCCTGTTGAGGGACATTCTATAAAATACCTGAATGCTTTTCTTAAAAATTATCAGAGGCCATTGGTAGGTGTGTAGACTGCCTGTGGAAATTGGACAAAGTAAGGAAACAGATTGTCCCCTAAAACCTCCAGAAAGAAAGAAGCTCCCTGGACCACCTGACTTTAGGCCACCGAGGCCTGGATTGGATGTATGACCTACAGAACTGGAAGATAATCAGCTTATATTGTTTTAAGTGACTACATTTGTGTAATATTTTATTGAAGCAATAGAAAACTGATAGAATCATCTAAAATAAGTCTGAGAAACTATCACAGCCAAGAGGAAGGACAACTAAGTGTAATATGGTGTCTTGAATGGATCTAGGAACAGAAAAAAGGACATTAAGTAAAACCAGGGAAACTGAATACAATACTGTACTTTCATAATGCATTGCCTGGAAAATTCCATGGATGGAAGATCCTGGTAGGCTACAGTCCATGGGGTCCCAAAGAGTCAGACATGACTGAGTGACTTCATTTTCTTTCTTTCTATCATTCGTTTTGGAGAAGGAAATGGCAACCCACTCCAGTGTTCTTGCCTGGAGAATCCCATGGACAGAGGGGCCTGGTGGGCTACAGTCCATGGGGTTGCAAAGAGATGGACACGACTAAGCAACTAACACACACACAATACAATGTTAGTTCAATAATTGTGACAAAGGTACCATATTGATGTGATGTATTGTTAATTTTAGTAATAAGAAGAATGGTATTGGGTACATGGGAAATCTAATGCCTTTGAATTTTTTCTGTAAATCTAAAGCTATTCTAAAATAAAATGTTTACTTAACAGAAAATAGGAAGTAAATGTCAGTATTATACGGTGCCTCCAGTGCTTATAGGTTGAAACCTCCAAATGGATTCTCTAAATAACTGCTTATTACTTATTTTGTGTAGGAGTCCTGTGCAGGATATAGAAATGAACCTGTAAGAAACCTGTTCTCCAGGAATTCAGGTTTTACCTGAGAAGACATGTTTATGAGTTTTTATAATCCTGGGAAAAGCAGTAAGTACATACAAGCCGCAGGGCTAAAGTCCAAAGGATGTTTGGATAAAAAAAGAATTAACTTCCACTAAGGAGTGCAAAGTCACAAAAAACCTTGTGAAGGAGGTAGTCTTTGCATTCTGCCTTGAAGAGTAACCAGGGTTTGTGTATACACACTTGAAGAAGAAGGAGAGAGCTAAAAAGCCAAAAATATTAGAAGAAATGTATAGAAAAAAAGGGTGTTGGCAGGAATTACGTAGACTGTGTCTCAGGGACTGGAATTATGTCTATCTTGTCCATCACTATATCCTCATTGCTTCCAACAAAATATGCAAAAATGGCTGCACAAACAATCTCTAGATTAAGTGGAAGAAAAATAGTTGGGGAGTAAGTTCTGGAGAACTTTCATGCCAGATTAGTAAGTTTAGCCACTGACAATTTTTGAGAAGAATATAATTTGAGTTGTAGAAAGGTTAATTTGGCAAAAAAGAGGCAGCAATTTAGATTGGAAAGAATGCAGATTAGATAGAAAGTGAGAGGAGGTAAAATATTAAACTTGTACAGGCAAGAAATTATAATAATACCAGTCTTATTTATTTGCTAATATAATCACTAGTCTGTATTAAAGATTAATTTGCTTTTTATTTATATTGATTTAATTCATATTTTTAAAAGTCAGAGATTTATAATGAAAAATAACAAACTCTTGCTCAAGTCAAGCCACCTTAGTTCTCTGTCTCAGTGTGATAGCTTTCATCTTTTTCACCTATTTCTTCTAATAGCTACGTTCTCATTTCTAAATTAAAATGCATTTGTCTGGTTCTTGATTTTAAATTTTAGATAGTATCTTTCTTAGATCAACCTATAGTTTCCTACATTAACTCCCTAATTCCTTTCCCCCATTCTTCTCATGAACATATATATTAACCATATGTTGAATTGCTTTTTGGTAATATATTGATCATATCAAAATGATATTTGATGCTTTCATTTTTTGATATATAAATATTGTGTATGGCAAAGCCATGTGAACTGTTACAATTAGTGTTTCCTTTCCTATGTTTCTTTTTGCTTTTATTGAAGATAATAATTGCTCTGCTTTCTGTTTCGTAGCTGTCTGTGGCTCTTTCAACATGCGCGAGAACACCAGGAAATTTAATAACTTTCTAATCAAAAGAATCTTTTACAATTCTACATGAAAGTGATACCATGTAGTATTCATCTTTCTGTGTCTGGCTTATGGTTCATCCATGTTTTTGCAGTGGGGGGATTTCCTTCTTTAAGACTGGATAATATTCCTGTGTGTGGGTGTGTATCACATTTTTTTGATCCAGTTATCTAATCAAAGGATACTTAGGTTATTTCTATACCTTGGATATTGTGAATAATCCTGCAAGGACCATAGGAATACAGATATATCCTCAGGGTAATGATTTTATTTCCTTTGGATATACACGCAGAAGTGGAGTTGCTGGATCATGTTGTAGTTCTGTTTTAAATTTCTTGAGGAAACTCCAGACTATTTTCCACAGTGGCTGCATCAATTTATGTTCCCACCAACAGTGTGCAAGTGTTCTTTTTCTTCTCACACACACCAACACTTGCTATCTCTTGTCTTTTTGATAATGGATATTTGAAAAGTATGAGGTGATGTCTTATTGTTGTTTGATTTTCAACTCCCTGATGATTAGTGATACTAAGCATTTTTTCATGTATAGATTGGGTTTATTTATGTCTTCTTTGAAAATATATCTATTCAAGTCATTTGCCCATTGTTAAAATCAAGTTATTTTATGGATGATTGTTGGGTATATGTCTGAAAGAAATAAAATTAGTTCAAATTTTTGGAAAAAACCTCTACAGTTTTCTTATAGCCATTTTAAATCCATTTGGGGTTCATTTTTGTGAGTGGTGAAAGATGGGGGCCAGTTTCATTGTTATACATGTGAATATCCTATTTTTTCAAAACCATTTATTGAGGAGACTACCCCCATTGAGTATTCTTGCCTTCCTTGTCAAATATTAGTTTATAATGTATGTTTGTGTTCATTTCTGGGCTCTGAGTTCTATTTCATTGATCTGCATGTCTGTTTTTATGCCATTACCATACTGCTTTGATAACTATAGCTACATAATAAGGTTTTAAATCAGGAAGTGTGATGCCTCCTTGACTATTCAAAGTCTTTTGGGGTTCCATGTGAAATTTAATATTGTTTTTTCTATATATGGGAATAATCCATTGGAATTTTGATAGGATTTGCATTGAACATGTAGATGGCTTTGGGTAGAATGGACATTTTAACAATATTAATTTTCCTAACCTATGAATATCGGATACCTTTCCATCTTTGTATCTTCTTCAATTTCTTTCATCAATGTCTTATTATTTATAGTATACAGATCTTTTAGCTCCTTTGCTAAATTTATTCCTAAGTGTTATTATTTTGATGCTCTTATAAATGGAATTAAAAAAAATTTCTTTTCCAGATAATTAGTTGTTAGTATATAGAAATGCAACTGATTTCTGTATGTTCTTGTATCTTGGAACTTTACTCAATTTGTTCATTAGTTCTAACAGTTTTTTTGTGTAATCTTTAGTTTTCTATGTATAAGATTGTATCTTCAGTCAAAGCTAACTTTATTTACTTCCTCTCTTCAGATAAGGATGACTTTTGTTACTTCTTGCCTGATGGTTCTGGCTAGGCCTTTTAATACCATGTTGAAGGAGTGGTGAGAGTGGGCCCCCATTTGTCTTATTCCTGATCTTAGTGGGAAATCTTTCAACCTGCCACCGTTGAGTATGACTGATGTGAGTTTGTCATATATGTACTTTATTATGTTGAGACATATTCATCTGTTTCTAGTTTGCTGATAGTTATCATAAAGGATGTTCAATTTTGGGAAATGCTTTTTTAATTTCTGTTGATATTATCATATTTTTACCCTTCATTTAGTTAAAACATTGTATCACATTGATTTGTGGATGCTGAACCATTCTTACGTCTCAGAACCAAATCCCACTTGATCATGGTATATAATCCTTTTAGTGTACTGTTGAATTTAGTTTGCTAGTATGTTGATGAGGATTTTTGCATCTATGTTCATCAGGGATGCTAACCTGCAATTTTCTTTTTTTTTTTAAAGGCTTAAAATGTATTTTAATAAGTTCATGTTGTATTATTTCATTTCTCAGAAAAACTTCAAAGGTATTAGGGACAAATCAAACATGGTACACCAATAAAAAATGCACAGCATAACTACCTAAGGTAGGCAAAGCTAAGAGCTACCATCTGACATTCAGCATACAGCAACCGTGTTCTCAAGATTGTATTAGGCCTATCAAGAAAAGCTGTGAATGGCAGCATCACAGACACAAAAGGGCCATTTCTGGGTTGTCCTTACCCAGGAAAAAGATGGAGGCAAGTTTAACACAAGATTTTTTAAAGACACACTAAATGAAAATCTCTAAGAGAAAATGTCTTCCTTGGGACATGAAAGGGTAATATATGGGACATAACAGAACCGTATGTATGTTGTCTGTGACCTCTGTGGACGTGTGCCTGAATTCCCACCTGGGGGTGATTGGAACAGTGGGGCCAAGGTCACTGGGGGATGTTTGGTTTTTGTGGTATATGTGGCAAGATCTCTGGGGTGAGACAGTGCACTAAGTCGTGTCCAACTTTTGTGACCTCATGGACTGTAGCCTGCCGGGCTCCTCTGTCTATGGGATTCTCCAGGCAAGAATACTGGAGTGGGTTGCCATTTCCTTTTCCAGGGGATCTTCCTGACCCAGGAATCGAACCCAAGTCTCCATCATTGCAGGCAGATTCTTTACCGACTGGGGTGGTGGGGCGGTGTAAGAACAAGAAAGTAAATAGAACAGGGTGGACAAAGAGAGGAATGATTAAGATTAATGGGGGCTCTAACTGGATCCATTTTGCCATGGCTCCCTGGCCCACGCAGGCTCTCAACAATCACATGAGATTTTAGGAATGTACCACACCGAATTGATTAGTGAAAGGATATTATACCACATAGAACTGATTTGTTAAATATCACCCCTCCCTTACCCTAGAGCACTACAGGCAGGGAAGACCTAAACTATTGGGAGGAATCCCTAACACTTTTCTAGAGTAGAATTCAGCTAAGTCCAAAAAGGGTCCTTCTTTTAAGGGTTTTGGGAAACTAGACACTGCAATTTTATTAGTATCGGCGACGTTTTTTTGGAGCAAATTCAGCTCCAGGAGCTGCATGGTTGAATGTAGGAGGGGTTCCACCAATTGCTCCAATTCCTTCCATTGTAGCAGCTTGGCCAAAGCGTTCAGCTGTTGGTGGGGTCAATCTCAAGGTTCCGTCTGGCATCATAGTGGCTGGTCCTGGAGGAGCTGGGGTACCAGCTGGCACAGCAGCAGGGGGCATGGCGCCTCTGCTGTTTATGCCCATAGCACCTCCCATAGCCATCTGACTCATCCGTATCTCTTGCTCTCTCGCATCAGGGAAGGTTCCCTTGAATCCTTCCTGCATCGTTTCTTTTTGTTGCTGCCGCATGTCTTCCTCACGGCGCCTGCGCTCCTCCTCCTGCCTGAGCTCCAGCTGCTTTTGTTTTTGCACTTCTTGATTGTGCAGCTCTTCCATCCTCCGAAGTTCTTCTTGACGCCTCATCAAATCCTGCCTCATCAGCATGACCTGGTGCTCATGGCGAGCAGCCTCCATCTCCATCTCCAGCTTCTCACGAGCTTCCTTGATGTTTCAGTCCACTTGGTCCTGCTGCTTCTTTTCCATCTCTATAAGTGCCTTCCAGCGCATGGCATACTCTTACTCAAAGGAGCCAGGCTGTGCAAATCTGGGTGGCTGTTCTCGCTCTTTGTGAAATTGCTGATTCTTTATAACCAGCTTCTCTGGGAGTCCCTCTTCATCATCTAACTGGTCCATGGGCTCCACAGTCACAGGTCGAGGAAATGTGGTTAGCAGGAAGGAGCCTTCACTGCATCTGTCCAGAGCTTTTCGAGCAGCTGGCTTCCCTGAGAATTCAACAATGCCTTTTCCTGAGGGCCTGCCTCGATCATCCACAATGACTACAGCCCTTTCCACCTGGCCAAACACAGAAAAGCCCTCCTCCAGCAGTTCACTGGACACATACTGAGGAAGGTTTCGGACTGTAAGGGATACACTATGGTAGGCAAAGCGCACACACAGCTGCTTTCCACGGAGTGGCATGTGTCCAGTTCTACTTTGGCAATCTCCGCTAGGGTTTGTGTTTCTAAGCGGATAAAGCGAAAGCCCTTGTCCTTATGAATGAAGACTTCGCCTGCCTTTCCATATGTCTCAAACAGTTTCCTCATCTCCTCCTCAGTGATGCCAGGAGGAAGATTGCCCACAAAGAGCTGGCTACTCTGGGTGAAGGTCTTCTCTCTTGGTTTCCTAAAATTCTTCAGGTCAGTAGTCAAGCCTTCATTCTGGCTGCTGGCTTGCTGCCTGTTTGCAGGCATTGGTGGAGGTGGTGGCTGCTGCTGTTGGTGCTGGTGGTGCTGCTGATGGTGATGTTGATGATGCTTCCTTGGAGTGTGGTTTTGTTTCTCCAAGTTAAAAGTTTTATTGCTCTGCTTCTGTGTACCCCTCCACCGACTGTTTTCTGCTCAGAGTAACAGCGCCGCTACAGGGCCTTACCGTCTGGAGAAAAGTTGCAATTTTCTTGTAACGATCTTTATCTGGTTTTGGTATCAGGTTATGCTGGCCTTAAAACATAAGCTTAGCAGTATTACCTTCTTTTTATTATTTTTGGAAGGGCTTAAGTTGTTATTAATTCCCCTTTATATTAATATATTTAGTAGAATTGATTGTGAAGGCATCTGACCCTAGATTTCTGTCTGTTGGGAGATTTTGATTAGTGATTCAGTCTTTTTGCTAATAATTGGTTTGTTCAGATTTCCTGTCTTCACGATTCAGTCTTGGTAGATTGTATGTTTTTAGGAATTTACTTATTTCTTCTAGGCTATCTGATTTTTTATTGTTCATAGTGGTTTCTTATTTTCTTTAGTATTTCTTACTTTTACTATCTCTTCTTTCATTTCTGATTTTATTGTTTTCAGTCACTCTAGTAACTTCTAACTTCACTGTGATTTTTTTTTCTCCAAACCACTATTGAGTTTTCCCTTTTTTCTCTTCTAGTATCCCTGGCTTATACCTAACACAGCCAGAACCCTGGAAGTAAGCATTATGGTTCAAAGAAAGCTCCAGGAAAAGCTTGGTTTGGGGGACCAAAAAGGAAACAAAATTCTCAGAAAGTGTGAGAAGCCCCAGCCCACTACTTCTCTTACTCTTCTCCCTCTGTGCCATTTCATAAGCAATTCCATCTGAATTTTTAAAAAAGATTTCAGAAAATAATAATGCATAATTTATATATTACTTAGTGGGACCTAAGACATGCTTCTTAAACATACTGAATTTTCTTCAATGGAACATGAATATGAAGAGGAGTTCAGTTCAGTCCCTCAGTCGTGTCCAACTCTGCGACCCCATGAATCACACCACAACAGGCCTCCCTGTCCATCACCAACTCCTGGAGTTTACGCAGACTCATGTCCATCGAGTCAGTGATGCCATCCAGCCAGCTCATCCTCTGCTGTCCCCTTTTCCTCCTGCCCCCAGTCCCTCCCAGCATCAGGGTCTTTTCCAATGAGTCAGCTCTTCACGTGAGGTGGCCAAAGTACTGGAGTTTCAGCTTTAGCATCAGTCCTTCCAATGAACACCCAGGACTGATCTCCTTCAGAATGGACTGTTTGGATCTCCTTGCAGTCCAAGGGACTCTCAAGAGTCTTCTCCAACACTACAGTTCAAATGTATCAATTCTTCGGTGCTCAACTTTCTTCACAGTCCAACTCTCACATCCATACGTGACCAATGGAAAAACCATAGCCTTGACAAGACGACCTTTGTTGGCAAAGTAATGTCTCTGCTTTTGAGTATGCTATCTAGGTTGGTCATACCTTTCCTTCCAAGGAGCAAGCATCTTTTAATTTCATGGCTGCAGTCACCATCTGCAGTGATTTTGGAGCCCCCCCAAATAAAGTCTGACACTGTTTCCACTGTTTTCCCATCTATTTCCCATGAAGTGATGGGATCAGATGCCATGATCTTAGTTTTCTGAATGTTGAGCTCAGATGGTGAAGAATCTGCCTACAGTGCAGGAGACCTGGGTTCAGTCCCTGGGTCAGGAAGATCCCTTGGAGAAGGAGATGGCAACCCATGCCAGTATTCTTGCCTGGAGGATCCCATGGACAGAGGAGCCTGGCAGGCTACAGTCCATGGGGTTGCAAAGAGTCAGGCACAAGTGAGCAACTAATGCTTTTGCTTTCCTTTCAAGAGATTTAAGGTGAAAAACTGGGTTGCAGTTAGATAGACATGAAGAGGGGTAAATAAGGACTATTATTAATTTAATGTGTTTTAAATAATTTTGGTAGCAAATTAGTTCAGATAATGTCAAGGTTTGCTGCCAAGAAAAAAAAAAAAAAACCTTGGGTTTTCAGAAATGATGGATTTAAGAATTACAGATAAGGCATTATTGAATCTTCATCTGTCACTTGGCCTTTGAGGGTAACTAATGCCTGCAGTTCCTTAGCTTTCCTGGAATTTCTATGTATGGATTCAAATGTGACTTATTGACTTCTGTCTTCACGAACTTAGTGTTGTGTTTCTCTGCTCTGTTAAGTCAGTCAGCACTTGTTCACCTGCTTTCCATCTTCCAAAATTTGGTTAATATATCTCTTTTGCTCTTTATCTTCTTCCATAGTCTTTCACCTTGGATGTGTTTACTTGTTCTATTTCTTAACTGGATTCTTATTGGACTTTCAAGAATGAATGGAGATCATTGGAAGTGCCCAATCTGTCATTTTAACCAGAGTCCACATGTCAAGGTTAACCAGGACCCAGAGATAGAAAAAAAATGGTTTACTAATGATAGAATTCTGCAGTTCTGTAATTACAGTTCAATGAAGAGGAGTGAGTTGCTAGGTAATTGGTAAAAGGCAATAATTTCTTAAGATTTTATCACCTGAAGCCTCAAAGATCGAACTTCTATTTTAGGGGCATCAACAGGCTTATTAGCTCTCCCTGGCTGTAGTGAACTAAGTGGTAACCTGCCTCTCTCCTCCCCAACCCCACCAGCCCCGCAAACATATGTCTACAGCTGAAACTTCAGAGCCCATGAATATACCTTATAAGGCACAAGATGAGATTACGTTAAGAATTTTGAGGGGAGGCTTTATTCAGAATTATTGGGATAGGCTCTAAATAAGGAGTTTTGAAGTTAGACCCACACAGAGAAGGTGATGTGAAGAGGGAACAGAGAGAGAGAGAGAGCAGGCCACATACCACTGGATACTGATGGCTACCAGAAGCTGGAAAATGCAAGAAATGGATGTTCTCCTAGAGCAGGGGTCCCCAACTTCCAGGATCTAATGCCTGATGATACAAGTGGAGCTGATGTACTAACAATGTAAATAAAGTGCACAGTAAATGTGCTAGAATCATCTTGAAACCATCCCCCACCCCAGTCCATGGAAAAAATTGTCTTCTATGAAACTGGTTCCTGGGGCCCAAAAGATTGGGGACTGATGTTCTAGAGCCTACAGAGGGAGTGCAGCCCTGCCCATGCCTTGATTTTGGACTTGTGGCTCTAGAATCATGAGAAAATGCATTTCTGTTATTTTAAGCCACTGATTTGTGATGATTTGTCACAGCAGCCCTGGGAAACTAGTGCACGGGCAGTGCAGTATTATATTGTCTTCCCCTGAGTGAGAGCAAGTTCTCTTTATATGAAGCAAACATGTATGGGGATTACCCTATTTATAATTTTAGACAAGTTGATTCTCTTCTGTGGGCTACAGTTTTAAAACCTAAAAGTTAGGTATGGTGGTCAGTGATATGAAATACCTCGGTTTTGTATGGAAACTCTACTTTGTTCTGTGTTGACCTAAATGGGAATGAAGTTCAAAAAAGAAGTTCACACACACACATATAACTAATTCATTTTGCTATACATAAGAAACTTAACATTGGAAAGCAAACAGACTCCAATAAAAACACTCTTGGCTTGTTCAAATCCTCATACGGTCATGAGAAAACTGATATGTTTGCATCATCCATGTAATGAATATGTAAATAAATCCCAAGTGAAACTAACCATTACTGCACCCTTGGGATGCATTTAAAAAACAAGCATTTTTCTTCTTACTTTTTATTTTGGAATAGCTATTTAGATGTGCTTGTATATGAAAGCAATGGTATATTTTGTACAGACAACTTGCTTGATTTGAGGGCTTCCCAGGTGGCACTAGGAGTTAAAGAACCTGCCTGCCAATGCAGGAGGTGCAATAGCCATGGGTTCAATCCCCGGGTCAGGAAGATCTCAGGGAGTAGGAAATGGCACCCACTCCAGTATTCTTGCCTGGAAAATTCCAAAGGCAGAGGAGCTGGGGGGCTGCAGTCAGTGAAGCTGCAAAGAGTCAGACACAACTGAGCACAGCCTGAGTTAAACTTTTAATGTAAAATTTGCTCATAGACTAGTCTACTTTAACAGGCATTTATATTAATCTTACAAAGACATGATATGAAATCAAATTAATAGTGGCTTTTTAATCCCCATTTTTGTTGTCTATATTGCTCTCTATCTTCTCTATAAGGCTTTTCTTAATTTAAAATTGAATGAATGGCTGATTCAATCATATACATTTTTAATTGTTCATGAAAAACACATTTAACTTTATTACCAAGTTTAGAGACCTTTCTCCTTCTTGCATATAATCTATAACCACAACAGCCTTGGGTCTTATTTCCTTTCATGCTCTTAGGGCCTTTGTTTTTTTCTTTTAAAAACTAGTTTAAACTGTACTTCCTCATTTCCCAACAGACCACAGTACCTGGACAGTATTTTTTTCTGTTTTTCTCCTCACAAAATGTGTAAATTCCAGTTTAGATATTGTTCAGTTCAGTTCAGTCACTCAGTTGTGTCCGACTCTTTGTGACCCCATAAATCGCAGCATGCCAGGCCTCCCTGTCCATCATCAACTCCCGGAGTTCACTCAGACTCGCGTCCATCACGTCAGTGATGCCATCCAGCCATCTCATCCTCTGTCGTCCCCTTCTTCTCCTGCCCCCAATCCCTTCCAGCATCAAAGTCTTTTCCAGTGAGTCAACTCTTCACATGAGGTGGCCAAAGTACTGGAGTTTCAGCTTAACATCATTCCTTCCAAATAAATCCCAGGGTTGATCTCCTTCAGAATGGACTGGTTGGATCTCCTTGCAGTCCAAGTGACTCTCAAGAGTCTTCTCCAACACCACAGTTCAAAAGCATCAATTCTTCGGCGCTCAGCCTTCTTCACAGTCCAACTCTTACATCCATACATGACTACTGGAAAAACCATAGCCTTGACTAGATGGACCTTAGTCAGCAAAGTAATGTCTCTGCTTTTGAATATGCTATCTAGGTTGGTCATAACTTTCCTTCCAAGGAGTAAGCATCTTTTAATTTCATGGCTACAGTCACCATCTGCAGTGATTTTGGAGCCCAAAAAAATAAAGTCTGACACTGTTTCCACTGTTTCTCCATCTATTTTCCATGAAGTGATGGGACCAGATGCCATGATCTTAGATATTGCAATTAATGCTTATTAAGCACTTACGATGTGCTTCCAAGTTCGTACACTCTTGCAAGTTCATCACTTTTATTAATTATTGCAAGTGAGGTAAGTACATTATTATCACTTCCACTTTATAGGTAGGAAAATTGAGGCACACAGAGGTTAAATAACTCACATAATCATAAAATGCTAGAAAAGATCTAGGGTTTTAAGTCTGGCAGTATACCTCTGAAGCCATGCTTTGAACCACTAACCTACAGTGTCTTTCACTGTTTGAAGAGCTATCTCAACATAATGGATATTGACCTGATGTGTTCATGTGATTCACCATTAAGACCTGAAAGGCTCTTCTGGGCTCTACTGTGTAAAAGGATTCTTGGAAATTTTCTCTGGTCATTTAGTGACCATGCTTTTTATATATGTGTGTTAAAAGACTGTAGTAATCCCATAAGCTCTTATTAGTTGTCCAACATCATGGAAATCTGGAAACAAATGAAGCACCTAATTGATCAGATTCTCTAATTAGTAAGCTCAGGCATAAGAATAACTGTATTCTATTCTGCCTGACCACTCGTCCTTTACTTGGGCTGTGGTGTGCTTCATTGCCCTGAGCATCTTATCTGAGCACTTCATGCAGGTACACACTACTTTATATAAAATGGGTAAATAACAAGGACCTAGTATATAGCTCAGGGAACTATTTTCAGTATCTTGTAACACCTTGTAATGGAAAATAATCTGAAAAAGAATGTATATACATATACATGGCTTCCCATATGGCTCAGGGGGTAAAGAATCCACCTGCAGTGGTTCAGGGGGTAAACAATTCACTTGCAATGCTGGAGACACAGGAGATGCAGGTTCGATTCCTAGGTCAGAAAGATCCCCTGGAAGAGTGCATGGCAACCCACCCCATATTCTTGCCTGGAAAATCCTGTGGACAGAAGAGACTGTTGGGCTAGAGTCCAAAGGGCAGCAAAGAATCAGACATGACTGAGTGACTAAGCACACACACACACACACACACATACACATATATTCAGATATATATACATATACATGTATATGCTTTAACATACATCTGAAACACAACATTGCAAGTCAACTATATTCCATAAGAAAAAATTCTAAAAAACAGTTACCTTTTTCATCTTTTCAAATTACACCTTGACTGAGGGTATATGAGGTCCCATCTCCACTGCAGAGAGGAGCTGCCCTGAGTGTGACATCCAGCAGGGAGGGGGTGGTCAGGGGAAGATTTTCAGAGCTTGACTGACAGGGAGCAGCCCTGTAGCCAGTCACCCCTGAAGAAAAGCACATTTTCTCCTAATGCCGTAAGTGTTCTGCTAATGGGGATTTTCAAGCTCTGGATAATGATGGTTTCACTCCAGGCTATAGAGCTGTGGCAGTCTGTTGCCTGAGTGAATCTGGGAGCATGGTGATCCCTCTTCTCTTCACTGACCTCCTCCCCCGTGCCTGCTCAGTGATGCAGAGCTAGATAGGACCAGACTAGATGTAAATTGCAAGCTACTCTGGGCTTCAAGAGAAACTGGGCAAAGGATGGGTAATTGATTAGGACAAACTTGCAAAATCTGGCAACTTCGCGAGGCTTCTCTGGTCTGAAAGAAGTGGGCAGGGTAATCAAGAAGACCATGCCCTGAAAATCATATACCTGAATCTTTTCCACATTTGCTCTGTTTCTGGATAGGCCAGCAAAAGTAAAGAGACGAAGACAGGGCACAGTTGTAACTATGCAGGCTTTACTAGCACATGTACTTTCCCCATGTTGATCACAAATTCATTTTGATGAAATTGATGAATTTCTACAGTAAACTATCTCAGGCTAATGAGGATTTTCATATTCTTAAATGTATTTAAAACCCTAACATGTGACTCTCCTTGTGCTTCAATTCAGTCGCTCAGTCATGTCTGACTCTTTGCAACCCCATGACTGCAGCATGCTAGGCTTTCCTGCCCATCACCATCTTTTTTTGGTGTTAGTTCTAGAAGGTCTTGTAGATCATCATAGAATTATTCAAATTCAGCTTCTTCTGCATCAGTGGTTGGGGCATAGGCTTGGATTACTGTGATACTGAATGGCTTTCCTTGGAAATGAACAGAGACCATTATGTCATTTTTGAGATTGCACCCAAGTACTGCATTTTGGACTCTCCTATTGACTATGAGGGCTACTCCATTTCTTCTAAGGAATTCTTGCCCACAGTAGTAGATAAAATGTTCATCTGAATTAAATTCGCCCATTCTGGTCTGTTTTTGTTCACTGATTCCTAAAATGTCAATATTCACTCTTGTCATCTCCTGTTTTACCATATCTAATTTACCTTGATTCATGGACCTGTAACATTCTAGGTTCCTATGCAATATTGTTCTTTACAGCATCGAACTTTATTTTCACCACCAGCCACATCCACAGCTGGGCGTTGTTTTCATTTTGGCCCCGTCTCTTCATTCTTCCTGGAGTTATTTCTCCACTCTTCTCCAGTAGCATATTGGGCACCTACTGACCTGGGGAGTCATCTTGCAGTGTCCTGTCTTTTTGGTTTTTTTTCATGCTGTTCATAGTGTTCTCAAGGCAAGAATACTGAAATAGTTTGCCATTCCCTTCTCTAGTGGACCACATTTTGTCAGAACTCTCCACCATGACCCAGATGTCTTGGGTGGCCCTACATGGCATGGCTCATAGTTTCATTGAGTTAGACAAGGTGTGGTCCATGTGATCAGTTTGGCTAGTTTTCTGGGATTGTGATTTTCATTCTGTCTTCCCTCTGATGGAGAAGGATAAGAGGATTGTGGAATCTTCCTGATGGGAGGGACTGGCTGTCGGGGAATTTGGGTCTTGCTCTGATGGGCGGGGACATGCTCAGTTCAGTTCAGTTTGGTTCAGTGGCTCAGTCATGTCTGACCCTTTGTGACCCCATGGACTATAGCATTCCAGGCATCCCTGTCCATCACCAACTCCCAGAGTTTACTCAAACCCATGTCCATTGAGTTGGTGATGCCATCCAACCATCTCATCCTCTGTGGTCCCCTTCTCCTTTCACCTTCGATCTTTCCCAGCATCAGGGTCTTTTCAGATGAGTCAGTTCTTCGCATCAGGTGGCCAAACTATTAGAGCTTCAGCATCCATCCTTCCAGTGAATACTTAGAATTGATTTCCTTTAGGATGGACTGGTTGGATCTCCTTACAGTCCAAGGGACTCTCAAGAGTCTCCTCCAACACCACAGTTCAAATGTGTTAAATCTTCAGCCCTCAGCATTCCTTATAGTCCAACTCTCACATCCATAATGACTACTGGGAAAACCATAGCTTTGACTAGATGAATCTTTGCTGGCAAAGTAATGTCTCTGTTTTTAATAACCTGTCTAGATTGGTCATAACTTTTCTTCCAAGTCAAGCATCTTTTAACTTCATGGCTGCAGTCACCATCTGCAGTAATTTTGGAGCCCCCCAAAATAAAGTCTGTCACTGTTTCCACTGAAGTGATGAGACCAGATGCCATGATCTTAGTTTTCTGAATGTTGAGTTTTAAGCCTATTTTTTCACTCTCCTCTTTCACTTTGATCAAGAGGCTTTTTAGTTCTTCTTCGCTTTCTGCTGTAAGGGTGAAAGGGACTACCCAGTAAATCTTTAATCCAATTTTCTGTTGATGTAGGGGGGTAGGGGGGCAGGCTGTGTTTCCTCCTGGTAGTTTGGCCTGAGGCCAACCTGTGGTAGGGGTAATGGTGGTAATGGTGGTAATGGTGACCTCCTTCAAAAGGAGGTCCTGTCAATGAGCAGAACGCAGGCAGTTCCCAGGACTGTTGCATTCAGAGCCCCTGTCTGTGTGTCAGGCCACTTCTGACCTGTGCCTCCACAGGATACATTCAAACACTCAAAGGCAGGTCTGGCTCAGTCTCTGTGGGGTCTCTGGGTCCTGGTGTACACAAAGTTTTGTTTGAGCCCTCGAGTGTCTCTGGCAGATATAGGGTTGGATTCTAAACATGCTTGGGGCTGGTGCACGGGGATGACCCAGAGGGATGTTGTGGGGAGGGAGGTGAGAGGGGGCTTCATGTTTGGGAGCTCATGTGCGCCCGTGGTGGATTCATGTCAATGTGTGGCAGAGCCAATACAGTATTGTAAAGTAGAATAAAGTAAAAATAAAAATTAAAAAAAATAAAAAAATAAACATGATTTTGCTCCCTCCCCTGCCTTGCTGTCTTGTTGGGGCTTCTCCTTTGCCCTTGGGTGTGGGGTATCTTTTTTTGGTGGGATCCAACATTCTTTTGTTGATGGTTGTTCAGCAGCGAGTTGCAATGTTGGAGCTCTCATGGGAGGAGATGAATGTACCTCCTTCTACTACGCTATCTTCACTTTGTCGTTGTTATTGTTTAGTTGCCCAATTGTGTCTGACTCTTGCATGCGCATCAGTTGTGGCCAGCCAGGCTCCTCTGTTTATGGGAGTTTCTGGGTAAGAATACTGGAGTGGATGGCCATTTCTTCCTCCAGGGGCTCTTCCCGACCAGGGATTGAACCCATGTCTCCTGCATTGCTCCTTCTGTTCACTCACATCTATTTAGTAAGTAAATTGAAAGGTACAAAGGACCCAAGATATGGTATAATTGATCTTGTTTCATTGTATATGATATTAAATATTTGTTTTGTACTTCATTATTCAAAGTTTCTGGGAACTAGAAAATGGCCATGATGAGGATATAGGCAACACACAAGGTACATTTGGAAAAAACTCAAACTAATAAACACTTCTCTACCAAATATACCAGGTTCTGTACATACACAAATTCCTCTCAGAGCTCACCATCTAGCAAAGACGTTCATGGGTGGGTTTTATATGGACTGATTGTAACATTTATAATAGTGTTGTTATTAAAAACACTTATTGCATTGAAATATGTATACTATCAAGTACAGGTAATCTTATTTGTGATAATGTTTTGATTTACAATAAACAGGTACTAGTTAAAAAAAACAAACAAACAAAAAAAACACTTATGCTTTATGGAAATTTAGGGGTATTATACAATAATAAGGATTCAAATTAAAATTTATTGGTGTTGTTTAGTTGCTAAGTCATGTCCAACTCTTAAGGAGACAGAAGGGAACAGAGTGTCATCATCTCCCTGTGGCATTTGCCATCTTGGTGACCCTTGCATTGGCTGACATTGGTGGTTGAGGTTGAAGAGTCAGCCCCCCTTCTCTCAATCATGTGAGGTCCTTCCAAGCTGTGTTCTTAGAGTCTGCCCTTCTGGGTAGTGACCTTGCAAGAGGGCTTTGTGAGGAGCTGTACTTCCTGCTAAGGTCTATTTATAGAGAACAGAGAGTCCTTGCTATTCCATATCCCACAGATGACATGTTCTTTTCAATGGCTGACAACAAGCTGGAAGCTCCTTAGTGGTCTCTGGTGATCCTGTGGCATTCCCTTTAGCTAGTTTCTCTCAGGGTAGAGAGGGAGCTGGGTCATATCTCCTGTCTGAAGTTGTGCTAAGGTTATGTCAAAGGTGAACCAAAGTGTGGGCCCTAACCACTACTGCAGCTCTTTTTTCATTAAGGCAAGATCCAGAAATTAAACTCTTATGATGATTCTTGGTGGAAAGACAATTCACCCAAGAAAACCCAGTGACAAACCAACTAATCTCAAGTTAATGAAGTGGAAAAGCGGCTACAAGGCTTCTAGGGAGTGTAGACTATGAAAGGGTCTAAGTACTGAGCAATGCACCAGAGTCTCTCTGGGTAATTGGAACAATCATGCGTACGTAGGCAGAAAAGGTCATGAGGTAACTCTGGTTTCAGAATTTGGGAGGGGCAGATAACATGAACAGGAAGTTGACCCATTCAGGATATTTACTCATCGTAAAGCATACATTTGAATGAACACTCCCACCCTGGATTCACTGTGTATATGAGTTCAGATGAAATTTGCTTATGGTTTTTAAAAGTTGGTTAAAGATCACATCATCAAGTAGAGGTGAAATTGTACGTACAGAATGCTTAAGGCCTGCTTCTATCATAGTGTGAGCATTTGTGAGCTCCTTTAATGTGGTAGAAATACAGTTATAATCCAGAACTCGACACTTTCATTCTCAAAAAAGAAAAAAAAAAATCCTGAGCTCTGCTAGTTGAAAACCACTTGTACAGTTCCACGCATCAGAGCTTCTTCAATTACGCAGCCGTGGCAGATTACACCTTAGTTCTCCAGAGATGCTCAAATATAGGTTTTGCTATACAAACAGACATGCCACAGAGACTGCAATTACCCTGCATTCTGAGATTTATGGCATATGGCTCAAATTTAAGAAAGACAACAAACAATTTTTGAGTGTTTAAAATATTTGTTATTTGGCATGCAATGTATAACCACAGTACCTCAACCTTAATCAAATTATAGCTTCCAGTATTATCTTCATAGAGAGGCCTTTTGTGTCTCTGTGGCTTAAGGGCTTAGACGAGGGTGCAAAATTCTGGTATGCTATAGTAGAATATCTCTAGCTTGCTTTGTGCCTGGAGTCAAGTTTCAATTTCTGTTACCTGTATAATTCATGTATTTCTTCTTGACCCACTTTGCATTTTTATCCTTTCAGGTGGTAGTGTAATAACTAAGGATAACCCAGAGGCCAGATTCTTTGCTCCTTTGCCTGTCTGGCTGGCTGACACTTTGTGGAAAAGATTATTCTCATCACTCCTTGTCCAACAAAGAAGGTGATACAGTCTTTGTCTTTGAGAGCCCCACTGCTCTTTTCTGTTAGCCACTAGGAACATCTGGAAGTGGCACAGTGAACATGATAGATGGTTCCAGATGGGACTTGTCTTCCAGGGAGTAATTCACAATATAATCCTCATGTTAGACCATTGATGACCTTAAAACAGAATCAACATTGTCTTTGCTTTATCTCTATTTGGAAACATATATTGGACCTTATAAAATGCATATAATATTCTCATTGCCCCAAAGGCACAGTGTTGACAGTCTTACCTCCTCCCCCTCTCCTCCTCCCTTGTTTGAAAATTATGTGAAAAATGTAGTGGCTTCACATTCAAATTTAAGTCTTCCACCCAAAATCATTCACATCTGTATTTCCTGAGTATTAGGCCAAGCTAGACCTGAGAGATATTATCCTCATCATTTCAAGTTCCGAACATTTTATATAGATTATAGAAAAAGTCATAAGGGCAAATAATGTTCATCCATCATTATCACATATATTTCACAGTGTTTTCTATTGCATGGAATTAAATTTAAGGTTATGTACTTACTATAAATAAGGAAAGGATAAGAGCTAACATTTGCATGGCATTTCCCAAACATTAATTAATTCAACAGCAAAATAAATATTATACCTTGTGACAGAAAGCTGCCTAAGTTTTATGACTAAATTATTTATTACTTGAGAAATGTTTTGGTTGAATGGTGATTAGATAAGCAGGGTTAAAAAAAAAGACTGCTTTACAAAGTGTTCTTTTTTCTTTTATGTTTGTACTGAGATAATTCAATGGGCCCAACTGTTAACAGGAAATACACCTTGTAGTTTAATTTAGTATAGAGGTATTCACACAGTTGTAGGCACATAGTAACCAGCTCATACATTTCAAAGAGTCAGGAAAAGCTTAAAGCATTACTTCAGTTCAGTTCAATTCAGTCGCTCAGTCGTGTCCAACTCTTTGCGACCCCATGAATCGCAGCATGCCAGGCCTCCCTGTCCATCACCAACTCCTGGAGTTCACTCAGACTCATGTCCATCGAGTCAGTGATGCCATCCAGCCATCTCATCCTCAGTCGTCCCCTTCTCCTCCTTCCCCCAATCCCTCCCAGCATCAGAGTCTTTTCCAATGAGTCAACTCTTCTCATGAGGTGGCCAAAGTACTGGAGTTTCAGCTTCAGCATCATTCCTTCCAAAGAAATCCCAGGGCTCATCTCCTTCAGAATGGACTGGTTGGATCTCCTTGCAGTCCAAGGGACTCTCAAGAGTCTTCTCCAACACCAAAGTTCAAAAGCATCAATTCTTCGGCGCTTAGCCTTCTTCACAATCCAACTCTCACATCCATATATAACCACAGGAAAAACCATAGCCTTGACTAGACAGACTTTAGTCAGCAAAGTAATGTCTCTGCTTTTGAATATGCTATCTATGTTGGTCATAACTTTTCTTCCAAGGAGTAAGTGTCTTTTAATTTCATGGCTGCATTACTTAGAGGTAAATAAATTTGGAACAGATATCTGAGACCAGTGATTGGCTAAGAGAGGGTAAATGGTAAGAGCATCCATTTCTAATTTCTGCTGTAACAAATTGCTAGAGGCTTAAAACAATAGAAATTTATCATTTTCCAGTTCTGGAGGTCAGAAGGTAGAAATGGGTCTCACTGGGGTAAAATCAAGGTGTCAGCAATACTGTATTTGTTTTTGGAGGTTTTAGAGAAGTGCCTTTTTCAGCTTCTAAGACTGCAGGCATTTCTTGTCTCCTGGCCCCTGGTTTAACAGCAAAGGCTGTTGAGTCTTTCTCATATAGTATCACTCAAAACTGTTTCTTCTGCCTCCCTCGTCCACATTTAAGGTTCTTTGTGATTACATTGGACTCACCTGGATTATTCAGGATACTCTTCTATTTTAAAATCAGCTGCTTAGCAACCTAATTCCAACACAGTCATAATTCTTTTTTCCCATAGAGCCTAAAATGTTCCAAGATTAGAAAATAGACATCTATGTCTGGCGTGGGGTTGGGGATTTGGGTGAGAGTGGCTTTATTGTGCCTACCACAGCAACATGATGTGATATAGTCATGTGATAGAGCAAAATGCTGCCACCCAGAACTGGAACTAACTTAACAATCCTTATCCAAGTCACAGCTTATGTTTTGGGTTCTCTACAGTTGCAGACAGGTGGTTCAGTGGTAAAGAACCTGCCTGCCAATGCAGGAGACACAGCTTCAATCCCCGGATTGGGAAGATCCTCTGGAGAAGGAAATGGTGACCCAGTCCAGTATTCTTGCCTGGGAAATCCCAGGGACAGAGGAGCATCGTGGGCTATAGTCCATGGGATTGCAAAAAGTTGGATACTACTTAGTGATTGAGCATAGACACCCAAGTCAGAACCCCAAACATCTTTTTTTGTTTGTTTGTTTTACTTTACAGTATTGTATTGGTTCTGCCACACATCAACATG
Source organism: Redunca redunca (assembly GCA_006410935.1). NCBI lineage: Eukaryota > Metazoa > Chordata > Mammalia > Artiodactyla > Bovidae > Redunca > Redunca redunca. Next base: position 120,967 of record SJYQ01002795.1, on the reverse strand, counting down.
AATCCGCCATGGGTGTACATGTGTTCCCCATCCTGAACCCCCCTCCCACCTCCCTCCTCGTACCATCCCTCTGGGTCATCCCAGTGCACCAGCCCCAAAAATCCTATATCAAACCTGGACTGGTGATTCATTTCTTATATGATATTATACATGTTTCAATGCCATTCTCCCAAATCATCCCACCCTCACCCTCTCCCACAGAGTCCAAAAGACTGTTCTATACATCTGTCTCTTTTGCTGTCTTGCATACAGGGTTATCGTTACCATCTTTCTAAATTCCATATATATGTGTTAGTATACTGTATTGGTGTTTGTCTTTCTGGCTTACTTTATACTGTATAATAGGCTCCAGTTTCATCCACCTCATTAGAACTGATTCAAATGTATTCTTTTTAATGGCTGAGTAATGCTCCATTGTGTATATGTACCACAGCTTTCTTATCCATTCATCTGCTGATGGACATCTAGGTTGCTTCCATGTCCTGGCTATTGTACACATTGCTGCGATGAACACTGGGGATACACGTGTCCCTTTCATTTCTGGTTTCCTCGGTGTGTATGCCCAGCAGTGGGATTGCTGGGTCATATGGCAGTTCTATTTCCAGTTTTGTAAGGAATCTCCACACTGCTCTCCATAGTGGCTGTACTAGTTTGCATTCCCACCAACAGTGTAAGAGGGTTCCCTTTTCTCCACACCCTCTCCAGCATTTATTGCTTGTAGACTTTTGGATCGCAGCCATTCTGACTGGCGTTTCACGCTGAGCATCATCTTTAAAAATTCTTTTCCTGCTCCTTATATCCAGTTTTGTCACTGAGATCTGTTAATCTTGCCTCTTAATTATCTTCCGATTTTTTTTTCTTTGTTGCATCCCTTACCTTACCTTAGCTCAGATTCCCATCATCTTTCACCTGAATAATTGCATTTAGCTCCTAGCAAGTGTTTATACTTAAAGTCTCTAGAGTTAATCTATTTATATTTCCCATTCAAGCATTAGCATAGTCTTTCTAAAAATCAAATATATTAATGTCATTCTCCTTCCCAGTGTTTCTTGCCTTTTATAGCAATGATTCATATCTGGATTGGGAGAATCAGAATCTTAGTTTTAAAATTTTTTAAAATTTATTTTTAAAATGCAAAGTGTAGTTGATTTACAGTGTTGTATTTCAGGTGTACAGCAAAGTGATTCAGTTATATATAGAATATATATATATATATGATATTAAATATAGTTCCCTATACTATACAGTAAGTCCTTATAACATATATTTTATATATAGTAGTGTATATCTGTTAATTCCAAACACTTTATGCTCCCCTCTTTTCTTTTTGATAACCGGGTTTGCTTTCTATATCTGTGAGTCTATTTCTTATTTTTAATAAGTTCATTTGTATCTTTTTTAGATCCCACATATGTGATATCATGTAATATTTGTCTTTCACTTACTTCACTTAGAATGATAATCTCTAGGTCCATCCATGTTGCTGCAAATGGCATTATTTTATTCTTTTTTTATGCCTGAGTAATATACCGTGTGTGTGTGTGTGTGTGTGTGTGTGTGTGTGTGTGTGTGTGTATGTGTGTACATCACATCTTCTTTATCCATTCATCTGCCCATGGACATTTAGGTTGCTTCCATGTCTTGGCTATTTTAAGTTGTACTGCTATGAACCCAGGGGTTGCATGTATCTTTCTGAATGAGTTATTTTATCACACAAAGATAACCTTTCAAAAAGGCATATTGAATTTTCTAATTCTCCACTCACCTGCCCCAGGATTCTAAGATGCTTTAGGGATCCTATCCTCTCCCTCTCACTGAACAGCCATTTGAAAATCTTTGTGTATGTATCTGGTATACTAAATTAGCACAGTTATGGGAAGCAGAGTAATTATTTTGTTCTCCATAGTCTCTTAAACCTTTTCTCTATGGGGCTAGATTTCCCTCTCCTCGAGATGAAAACTCCATTACCTAGTTAATCTTAGGAAATACAAAGTCGTAGGGTCATCGAATACAACTGGAGCGAGTTACGTGAAACAGAAACCCATTGTGATTCTCAAAAGCCTTTTGCCCTCACAACCTTTATAAAATGTGCCATCAAGAGATGTCAGTTTTGCATTTTAGACATCTCTTGAATTTTAGTTCTACATTACAGACAAAGCTTCAGCTCCATTCAAGTTAGAGCTTTTTAGCTAAGACCAGTTGTAGACAGCTTACAGTTGGGGAAGAGTGTGTGTCGGCTTGTTCTTTCTGCACCAGTGCTCCTCCCGTCAGCTTGGGAACTGTGATTCCTGATCCTCTTGACTACTGTAGAGGAACAGGTACGTGGGCTGGAAATCTTACTTGACTTGTTACGTACAAAACCTGATTTCAGACTCTTAGGACCTGACTGAAATCAAAAGGTGCTCTTTCTTGGTCATAAAGTTGTGAGTCTTCTGGGGGCTCTCAAGACTGAAGAGCTCTCGCTTGTATTTCCCTTGATGTATATGATACACTCTTACTCGAGAGATGCTCTCATATGGTATGTGACACTGTGGCCCCACATCTACTGATGGAAAAGATGCCAGCATACTTTGTGTCAACCTAGTGTAAAGCATCTGCCTGCAGTGCGAGAGACCCGGGTTCGATCCCTGGGTTGGGAAGATCCCCTGGAGAAGGAAATGGCAACCCACTCCAGGACTCTTGCCTGGAAAATTCCATGGACAGAGGAGCCTGGTAGGCTACAGTCCATAGAGTCACAAAGAGTCGGACACAACTGAGCGACTTCACTTTCACTTTCAGTGTGGGAATGCAGGCCACTGAAATCTGCTGTCTTTAATTCCCCCCTCCTCCTCCTCCTGGAAGAGCTTTCCAACCCCACTCTGCTTTTTGGAATTTTCAGCTGTGAGTCAGACTCCAAACCACTGCTTCCCACCAACATCACAGTCCCCTCTCTTGAAGCTTTTCATCAAGATTGAGTGAGGGTTGGATAAGGCCTTTCTCCACAGCAAACCAGTCCACTAATTGTTCTTTCTGGAGTATAATTAACATATAACATGCTTAATTTGAGGTATACAATGCAGTAATTTTATATATGTATATATTGCAAATGATACCAAAATAAAGCTAGTTAACACATCTATCACCTCATATAAGTTACAATTAAAAAAAAAAACTAGTCTCTTAGCATCTTTTGAATGTATAATATAGTATTGTTAACTGTAGTCATCATACTGTACTTGAAATCCTCAGTACCTATTCTTTTTATAAATTATAACTTATAGCTTGTACCCATTGATCACTTTCATCCATTTTTCTCACTCTCTACTTTCTGACTTTGGCAACCACCAATCTGATCTCTATTCCTGTGCATTTGTTTTTTTAAGATCTCACATGTAAGTGAGATTATATAGTATTTGTCTTTCCCTGACTTCTTCAACTTAGAATAATGCCTTCATAGTTCATCCTTGCTGTCACAAATGGTAGGACTTTCTTCTTTTTTATAGTTTAAACAGCTTTCTCTCTTGGGCCTTCTTTTTGGTGTATAGGCCCAAACTCTAGCTTGGGGCTTTCAGTATGGAGGGGTTCATTAAGTTCTCTCTGTGGGCTTGTCATTCTGTGACTCTACATGAATCACATGTGGAATTGATTCATGATCACGTGAATTTCGTAATTCTGTATGAATCAGAGTCTTTACTCCTGTTGCTTCAAGAGGAAGAACGCTGGTGGGAGTCTAGCATGAATACCAAAAGTTTGCTCTGAAACTCATGTTTTACGGCCTTCTTTTTCTGTGTCTGATAACCACCACACGACACTGTCACGAGGGTCTCTTTTTCATATTTTACCAGTGGAAGGATGTATGGACTGGGTGAGATGTGTGTTTGTATATTTAGATATAAATGTATGTGTCTTTATTTATGTCATAGAGCACATTTAACTTTCTGTATTAGCTAAAATACACATACAGACACATAAAAGCTTACATTCTGCAGACTCATGTAAAGAAGGAGGGATAACTGCTATGCACCTATGTTTATTATTTCACTCCACCCCCATGGGAAATTGATGAAGCTGGTAGTAAAATCCTAATTTTCCAGATTCAGGGTCACTGTAAAAAAGGCTGGCTGCTATTAAAACAATTCTCTGTGAACTTACCCAGTCAAAGCTAATTCTCACCCACAAATACTCATCAGAGTTTCTTAGTTGGGTAGCTTTGTTCCAAGAGGCTACTGAGGTATTAGAGTCCTTCTGTTGTGCAACTTCATATCTTGAGACTTTAATTTCCAGATGCACAGACTCAGGAAAGTGAGTTCAAAAGATTACTTGGAATAGTTTAGGAGCCTGGTTCTTACATCACTTCTTCCCATGTTGCATTGTGTGCTGTCAATCACATGGCCAACTAACTGTGAGGGATGCCGGGATTCTGGGAAGCGGAGGTGCTCACTCATAGGATGAGGCTACTGACCCTTCACGCAGTCGGGAAGTACAACACTGAGGCTCCAAAACCTAGCTTTGAAAATATACTTGGCAAGATTACTTTGCAATCCTACAAGTGCTTTAGGACAGTATGAGAATATTTCTAAGCCTTTTCACAGAATTGTTGGTTTATAAATGTGTATGTTTTAAGATCTTTCATAATTTTTCTGATGGCTCAGATGGTAGAGAATCCTGCAATGCTGGAGATCCAGATTCAGTCTCTAGGTTGGAAGATCCCCTGGAGAAGGGAATGACAACCCACTCCAGCATTCTTGCCTGGAAAATTCCATGGACAGAGGAGCCTAGAGCGTTACAGTCCATGGGGTCACAAAAAGTTGGATGTGACTGAACAACTAGCACACACATAATTTTTCTAGGGTAATTATCAAGAAGTGTGACCTTGACTGACACAAAATGTTTAAGAGGCCCCTCTTTAAAAACAACAGCAACAACAAGAACCTTTTAGGTCAATCATTAATTATGCTTTAAATCAAATACATGTTAAGTGATGAAGAGAGATGAAGACAAGAATGTATTTATTGGTGCTCACATTGATTTTTATATCATCATGAGATTTCTTGGTAAGCAGTTTAGGGAAGCTGCATACACAAAGCTGCTTATTTGTTCATCTAACGTAGGTAGACCTCTCCAAACTGTGTGCTCTAAATATTACCTTTATTTTCCTAGTGACTACTGTATACTTTTAATAACTGTAATTATTTTAATTATTGTTAGCAGTAATTTAGAGAGGCCTACTGTATGTCACATAACCAGTAACTTACAAAAGGCAAAGATTTATAGCAAGTAAAGTAATCATATCTGTCTCCCTAGGTGACTGTGGCCTAGATTAAGTTACAGAGTTTTAATCTTGGTCTGATTGTTTTGCTGTGTGATCTGGGCAACTTACTCTAACTCGTGCATTGGACTGCAGTCCACCAGGTTCTTCTGTCCATGGATTTCTCCAGACAAAATTAGTGAAGTGGGTAGCCATTCCCTTGTCCTGGGGATCTTTCCAACCCTGGGGTCGAACCTGGGTCTCCCACACTGCAGGCAGATTCTTTACCATCTGAGCCACCAGGGAAGCCCTACTCTAACTCTGTAAGCCTCAATTTCTTCATCTGTAAGGGGGATACGAATATATTCCTGCATTTACTGGAGAGGTTTATATGAGGTAATACATTTAAAGCAGTTGGTATAGTAACTGACAAATTGTTCCTCCAGGTATGAACTATAATGTTAATAAAATCAATCATCATGGACATTACTACTACTATTCTAGTTTCAATTATTTTCCTTTGTAAAATGGAGATAATGCTTTCAGTGCCCTAAGAAATAAATGAGCTGTATATAAAATATCTCATATGCAATAGGAAATCAATTGAGATTATTTATTTATACTTTTCTAGACACAAAAGAACCTGAATTGATCTCTCCAATAGTTGGATCTCTGTCACTGTTCTGGGTAAGTCCTTTAGACTCCGTGAGAGTCCTTTAATTCTGAATTTTAAAGAATGTTTCTATAAATTTGCAATGCTGAATGAGAGATGCTTGTTATTCAATACTTTTTGGCCCAGAGTTTTCCACAGTTGCATTATTGAGCTGGTGATACCAGTTAGAAACTATTCCAATTGTGAACAGTATGAAGTGTCCAGTCGGCAGTATTATTTCCATGTGTTTACATGGAGTTAGGTTTGTCTGACTCTAAAGCCCATGCCTTTTCTATCTGGAAATAAGTTTACTTCCTATTCTTTATTGTGTGTATATAGGACATCTATTTTCTGTTATGGGAGCCATGTATCCAAAAGCTGCTGATATGTTGCCATTGCTGGAAGGTTTTTCGTGTTGCGTTCAGATTCGGCATTTACGATATACTGCCCTCGATAGTGTTCATTGCCACTCCCCTGGGCTGTAATGAACAAGTGCTCAATGGTTTAGCAACGACTTTAGGGAAGTCAGGAGGCTGGCCGTCAACCACAGCAGGTCACAGTACCACAGGCATTGACATTCTTACTTCACCTCTGAGTCCTCAAACTGAGTCTTTTTAACTGATGATTTGAAATAATGGCTAGGGAAAAACAAATCTTCAGATCTCCTGAATGCAAATTTACTTAATGCCATAGTAAAATATATCATCTTTGCTTCTAGGATACAAATCATTTTTCCCTTCAGAAGCTGTGGCATTCTCTACTGAACTGGAGGTTTGGCAGTACTATATTAAATGGAAATCCTCAGTTGAGCTGAAGAAGGAAGTGGATCTGAGTAAATTTAGCCGCATCTCTGCTTTAGTCTTAGAGTGGAGCCAGCTCTTGAAAGCAATTCCTGCTGCCTTGACAATTTCCCTTTCTCTTTTGGATTATGAAAATAGCTCCTACAGTAGAGTTGTTATTCTTCTCGTTCTGTATTTCAGTCTTTCTCTCCACCCGTGTTTCTTTCTTAATTAGGATTATCTGCCATCTTTCACTACTAAAAGTGGGGTGAAAGCCTTGATTCTCCAGGCTTCTAAGCAGCAACATGATCAGTAAGACCAGCTTCTGGCAGGAAAATGAAATTATTTTTAATGTTAAACAAAGAAACTGCAGGAGTTCACCTGTAGCCCAAGTCTGACTGGAAAATGATAAAAGAGGAAGTTAGGGTATAACTCTCTGATTAGATGAATTGCCTTTAGACATGGCTTTTTAAAAATAATCCCAAACCAAAAGCCACACAGCTGCAAGCCCAAGAGGCAGTAAAAGAAAAAAAAAAAAGAGAGCCACTTATAGGACCTGAAGATTAGCAGATCCTCATTAGGGACCTAGGCAGGGGACGGCAGCAGGGCAGTTGTGTTTTCCTGTGGATGGATCTGAACCATGGGATGAATGCATTTTGGGGAAACACATCCTTTTTTTAGCATCACCTTTGCTTAAGGAGGGCTTCCCTGGTGGCTCCGGGGGTAAAGCATCTGCCTACTATGTGGGAGACCCAGGTTCAATCCCCAGGTCGGGAAGTTCCCCGGCAGAAGGGATAGGCTACCCACTCCAGTACTCTTGCCTGGAAAGATTCCATGGACGGAGGAGCCTGGCAAGCTACAGTCCATGAGATTGCAAAGAGTTGCACACGGCTGAGCAACTTCACTTCTCTGGCTTAAGGAAGAAAACTTCCCAGAACACTCCAAATATGATTTCAGGAAATCTGAATGTGCTGAATCAAACTTGCTAATTTGTTGGGCAAGGTGTCTGACCCGTTCATGTATTTTTATATTTACTGAGATGTCTAGTGTGAGTGATATTTTCTCAGAAGTACCTGGAGGGAGGTGGAAGTTGACCCAGCAAACAGGGCTTGAAGGGAGAGGGCGGCTGGAATAGACTGAGGGAATGGGGGCAATCTAGGGAAGATTGCTTAGTAATACATTTCTCTTAGGTGAGGCTGATACTTGCTCTCTTTAAATTGCTATAGTGCAGGAATCAGTATGGCTGTGCCCTTGCAAAATGAATGGAGACCCACTGTCCTATTAATCTTCAAAAAGCTTTCATTTTCTCAACATAAAAAGCAGCCTTGCTGGGCCCAAATTATGGTCTTCTAACCACGTTAAGACCTAAGCTTTCCCAGTCAAAGTGGTATTTAAGGAATGTAGATGAAAGTTCTTGCTATGTGTTTTTGTGTGTGTTCATACCTATTTGCACATTGCAAAACATCAATTCAAAGCAATTAGACAGAATATCTGTCTATGCAGGTAGCCCTTATGAACATAGTTTTGCTCCCCTCAAAGGAAATCCCTTCTCTGGTTCACCAGTATATCTTGGGAGAGATGATTTTGACTCATTTCTTTACCTTTGGTTCTTCCTTTTGCAACTTAGTTCTAAAGTACTGCTTAGACATATACTCGCACACATACACACACGTCAGTGGGGGAGTCTGCCAGTAATCTGGACATGTTGTGTACTTCTCTGGAAGTTGCCAGGTGATAATCCAGCAGGAAAACTTTAGAACGTGTAAACTGTCAGAGAAGCCACAGGGTAATCATTAACTTCAGGTGAGCCAGTCTTGCCCCTTACACTTCCGGCAGGCAGTGTGACAGAGCAGGTGGTATGAGGCAGTTACCACCATGCAGAAAGTAGGGAGCATGTCTTAAAAGAAACTGTGGTCTGTAATTATTTGGGGCTGACACTTGCTGAACACCTTCCTTAACGATCCCTGATGCGTGTCTTAATACCTTGCTCAAGCAGAAGGTAATCTCCTTTAAAACCACTGCAGGCACCATAACTGGCTGCCAGCTTCCTATTTCATCAATCCTGGAATATGCTCGTTCTCTCTATTTAGGGTTAACTGTTAAAGAAAGATGTACTTAAACTCTTAAAATAGTCTGCACTGATGAGTCTCATCATTACTTTTCAGATTATGATATTTAGGGAAGGGAAATGAGGAGTCTTAGATCTTTGAGAAGAATTCTGAGTTCCTGAGAAAAGTGCCCTATAAATTCATGGTATAATTATCGGGTTCATGTTGTCATTCTTTTCATCTAAACAAGTTTGTAGATGCATGGTTGGAAATAAAACTCACCTTGTGGAATGTAATCCCCAGGGCCATGAGAAATGTGGGTCCTGGAAAGGAAGCATGTGCCATATTGGCAAAGACTTTGGGGTGTGGGGACTGATGACCTTTCAAGGCCCAGGGCTCAGGACAGCAGTGACACCATCTTTTTCACTTTCCACAACTAAGAGCCTTCTTTGTCACATATTCATGTCATCTGATTGAATTTTCTGCTATGACTACCAGGAATTTTTCAATAAGCTTTAGTTGACAAGACAGAGAAGCAATTCAGGAAGAAAATGTGCATTCTTTCACTCAGCTGTCATATTAAAACATAGGGATTCTCCTTTGCTAGAATATCTGGATGAACCTCTAGGAAAGACAGAGGGCAAGCCACAGGAGCATGTGCTGGTAATCAGAGGTGGGAGTTACACTGTATTTGCAGGAAGGCAGAACCTGTCATAAGGAAGTTTTGTTGGTTCAGCATCTCCTGGATGTGTTCACATGTGCAAAATGCACAGTAGGTGCTAAGGTAGAGAGGATTTACTCTGCATATAAAGAAGAGAAGAATTGGAAGTTTCTGAGGGAAATCTGGCAGAGAGGAGAAAGAGCGCAGAGTCTGATACTGCAGGAGGGAAGGGAGAGGTCAAAAGAAGAAAAAAAAAAACTTCCGTGGATGTTTAGCTGAAGGGGATAGTAGAGGCAAAACAAACTGAGGCGTTCAAGTTGTTTGTTATGGAGTATGAAATGTTAACTTTTTCACCCATCTTACTTATGAAAATATTAGATCTGCATTGCTTATATATTTGTGTGTGTGTGTGTATCTGAATTCCTTAAGACCACTTAGAGAAGTAATGAATCCCACATCCAGGCTTTCTCAGAAACAGCAAAACAAAACAAAAAGTGTGTGTGTTGATGAACTCCAGAGTAAGAAGATTAGAAAAAAGCTACCCTAGAGTTTAAATATTTCTTTCTGTTACTGAACAAAAATTAAACCAAAACAACTTTGTAAGAGGCAAGGAGGACCCTAACTGTGCCAGATAATATCTGACCTAGGCACTAAAATGCCAAAGTTCAATTAAAATGAAGGAACCTGAAGGAAAGAACAAAATTACGTTGTTATTATTGTAATTATTAGTAATTATTTTTAAATAGAGTGATGTTGACTGTCTCCACATAACTATTCCTATGTTGTTCCTGTTTTATTTTTAAACTTCTTTTGATTATCTGAAACCCCGGTGTATCTGAACTCAGAACTCTCCTGTTATCCCTCTAGGGATCTTATGTTAAAGTTAAAATAACAAGCTTGGTTCTATCATGAGATGCCAATTCAAACAAAATGAGAAGAGATCAAATAAGTGATAGCCAAGTAGGAGATGTGGAGATGTTTATTGAGTTGCATCATATTCTAGTTTTCTGTTGAAGTTCTTTCCTCTGTTTGTCCTTGAGAACTAGGGAAACATCTCTACACATTCTCTACAGAAGCAATGGTCTTAAGACCATTAAGTCTTAAGAGCTAAAACGTACCTTTGAGATGACTGACTTCCCAATCTGAGCTACAAACTTTGCTATGCTCTGACTGTCTGAAACTGAGATCTAGCCTTTGTTTGAACTCCTTTGGTATTCCCAAGGCTGACAATTACATTTTCTGTACGATTCTAATTAATAAAAAAATTTATGTAAGCAACAGGATATTCAGTGATCTTTTCTCCAAAGGCCCAAATTGAAGAACATGCAAAGTCACTTCAGTCATGTCTGACTCTTTTGACCCTGTGGGCTGTAGCTCACCAGGCCCCTCTGTCCATAGTGTTCTCCAGGCAGGAATACTGGAGTGGGTTGCCGTGCCCTCCTCCAAGGAATCTTCCTGACCCAGGGCTTGAACATGCATCTCAATGTCTCCTGCATCAGCAGGTGGGTTCTTTACCACCAGTGCCACCTGGGAAGTCCAAGGAATGATTTAGAAAACATTCTCAATCAAGGAGTTAGACTTGTAGGGTCTAGCAAAGGAGCTAGATCCTAACCTGGGTCTGCCTGTATGGACTGTTATACCCACCTACAGGCCTAAATGAAAGATGGAGGTTCAAAAGGCTTTAGGGAAGATATTTCTTTGGCACTACCTTCTATGTGTTGCTAGAATGGGGCAAGAAGAATTAAGTATTTTCCTCCCCACTCTAAGTGAGAAGGCTTTAGGGGAGGGATCAGGTTTCAATGAGCAAAGAGGTTTTCCTAGTTGACGTGTGTTGGTCAAGCTCTTGATGTTTAAATACATGTTACTCAAGTTGTTTATAACCAGTCTTGTTACTGAACCAGGTTTACCTCTTCCAGTAATACCAATCTACCGACACTAGATTGTGGTGAAGGAGAGTGCAGTGTTTACTGCAGGGCACCAAGCAAGGAGTCCTGGACCACTGGTGCTTGAAAGGCCTGAACTCCCCACTTGACCTGAGCAAATCGTTTTTTAAAGGCTAGGTGAAGGAGGGGCATCCTAGGGTATGTGATCAGTTCATGCACAATGCTGATTGGTTGATGGTGACGTAACACTGTGGTGTCACAGAGATTAACATCACCAATCCTCAGGCTCCAGTAGTTCTCCTGGTGATCAGGTAGTTAAGTTTTTCCATCCATGGGGATTTTAGTGTCTGTAAATCAATTCAGGAAGTGTGCATCCATCAGGTACTGCTATCTGTTTATTTCAGTGACAGGCTAAAGATTCTATGACTGCCATATGGATAATGTACTGTGTAAATTGTTACCTATTCTCCTTGCCCAATGGCTTCATTTATCACTACATGTTCACATCCTTTCAGTCATTAATTCTTGAGCCAGGTTTTGTGACTCAAGGGAGGCCTGAGCAACTGCAGCTTTTCTACAAACAGGAGGCAGGCAGAAGATATGGAGGGGAGGGGTCTGTCCCAAGAAGGTCCCAAAGGGTCCTGCTACATTTCAGTCTAACACTGAGAGGCTGTGACTGGACCTGCCCCTTCCTGGTGACAGACGGAAGTGAATCTTTGGACATGAGCTATATTTGCTCCAGCTGTGTCCACACCAACATGTAGGCCTGAAGGGAACTGACTTAGGTCAGTTTGAAAGGTATGCTACCCACAAGGATTGACTAAAGGGGCAAGAAGACCTCAGCAGAGGTGACCACCAGAGGTCCAGATTAGTCTTAAACTGCCAGTTGGAAAAACAGCCTTGCTCAGGGTGAGTGAACTGCAGACGAGGATCCTCAATGGAAGAGCTACGAGGAGTCTACACAAACACCAATGAGACAATCGATCACAGTACCTCCAGAAACCTCACACAACTCTCTGCATCTGATCCTGGAGCCATCAAATGAATGAAGAGAAGAGGGCGAACTGGGAAGAGAGAGGTGGTCAGTCATTCATGCATTTCTGATTTCCAGCCCAGATGCGGGGAAGGGAGAGAAGAGAGAGCTTCTAAGAGGATGAGGTTCAGAATTTTTACATTATTAGATGAAACTTAAAATTATTGAGATGAGACTGTTCTTGTGACAAGATGGGGCTAAGAGACTGGCCCTAGATGCCACTGGTGCTGGGGAGAGAGGGATCCCCTGAGCATGTTTGAATGGGCAGGCGGACTGTCTTCTTCTTCCCTCCTTTTCACCCTTCCTTCCTTTCCTTCCTGCTTTCTTTCTATTTGCATTCTACTGAGTCCAGCTGATTCAATAAATCATTTATAACTAAACTGATAGTTATTTGATTTCCTTTCACTTCCCCAAACCTTGGTTTTATTATTGTCTCTGAAGATAGACACAAAAGTATATTCATTTGTCATATTAAATACCTTCAAGAGTTTGAAAAATAGAATTTTATAGGCCCCCTGAAATCCTTTATACTCAAGGTCCAAAATCCCCTAATACTCCAGCCATTTTCTGCACAATGCTCACATCCTCTCCATCTTCCTCCCAGGTTATTCTAGGTTTGCATCACTAGTATTTTTCTATACCAATGCCTAAAATGCTAGTGGTTTTCACTTGTTTTCCACTGACCATATGGATGATATTGGGGAAGTCCCCTAACATTCCAGTATATTCTTTCCCTTAACTATAAAGTGAGGAACTGGATAGAACTGAATTCTCAGACATTTATCATGTCAATACTAAATAAGCTATTATTCTGGCCTGAAAGAAGTTCACAGGTCAGAGAGAAATAGACAAATGTTAACTAATACTGGAATAGAATAGATTGGGGTAATATAAAGGATGTTATCTTCATGAAAATATATATTGGCCCTCAAAAAATCTGTTGAATAAAATGAGATCTGAGGAAAGATTCACGTTTCTTCCAGTTCTGCAACACCTTTATTTTTGTACTGGTCCTAGTTTTTAAAGAGTTTTTCCCTTTGTATTTGGAAATATAATTATTCCTAAGGTATAAGTTATTAGACATATAATGCCTTCTTGTAAATAAATTTAGGCCATTTTCACATTGACCATCATGTTAGTGCTAGAGAACTGGAGAATGAAAGGCATTTTGCTGGCAGAGGAGGGCAGGCAAGAAGAGGGAGAAAATGATGGTTCAGTTCAGTTTCTCAGTTGTGTCCGACTCTCTGCAACCCCATGGGCAGCACACCAGGCCTCCCTGTCCATCACCAACTCCTGGAGTTTACTCAGACTCATGTCCATTGAGTTGGTGATGCCATCCAACCATCTCATCCTCTGTCATCCCCTTCTCCTCTCGCCTTCAATCTTTTCCAGCATCAAGGTCTTATCCAGTGTGTCAGTTCTTCACATCAGGTGGCCAAAGTACTGGAGTTTCAGCTTCAAGATCAGTCCTTCCAATGAATATTCAGAACTTATTTCCTTTAGGATAGATTGGTTGGATCTCCTTGCAGTCCAAGGGACTCTCAAGAGTCTTCTCCAACACCACAGTTCAAAAGCATCAATTCTTTGGCGCTCAGCTTTCTTCACAGTCCAACTCTCACATCCATACATGACCACAGGAAAAACCATAGCCTTTACTCGACGGACCTTTGTTGGCAAAGTAATGCCTCTGCTTTTTAATATGCTGTCTAGGATAGTCATAACTTTTCTTCCAAGGAGTAAGTGTCTTTTAATTTCATGGCTGCAGTCACCATCTGCAGTGATTTTGGAGCCCCCAAAAATAAAGTCTGTCACTGTTTCCTTTGCTTCCCTGTCTATTTGCCATGAAGTGATGGGACCAGATGCCATGATCTTAGTTTCCTTAATGTTGAGCTTTAAGCCAACTTTTTCACTCTCCTCTTTCACTTTCATCAAGGGGCTATTTAGTTCTTCTTCCGTTTCTGCCATAAGGGTGGTGTCATCTGCATATCTGAGGTTATTGATATTTCTCCTGGCAATCTTGATTCCAGCTTGTGCTCCATCCAGCCCAGCATTTCTCATGATGTACTCTGCATAGAAGTTAAATTAGCAGGGTGACAATATACAGCCTTGACGTACTCGTTTCCCTATTTGGAACCAGTCTGTTGTTCCATGTCCAGTTCTAACTGTTGCTTCCTGACCTGCATACAGATTTCTCAGGAGGCAGGTCAGGTGGTCTGGTATTCCCATCTCTTTTAGAATTTTCCACAGTTTGTGGTGATCCACACAGTCAAAGGCTTTGGCATAGTCAATAAAGCAGAAATATATTTTTCTGAAACTCTCTTGCTTTTTTGATAATCCAATGGATGTTGGCAATTTGATCTCTGGTTCCTCTGCCTTTTCTGAAACCAGCTTGAACATCTGGATGTTCATGGTTCACGTATTGTTGAAGCCTAGCTTGGAGAATTTTGAGCATTACTTTACTAGCATGTGAGATGAGTGCAATTGTGTGGAATGTGACAGAAAGGAGTGAAAAACTGTTGTTTTTACCTCCCACATTTTTTAAGGTTCTCCATTAAGTTCCACATAAGTGGACCCCAATTTGATTGGAGTATTTTTTGCTCAAACAGCATGTGTTTTCAGCATTTATTCAAAAGTTTGGATAATGAGCTGGAGCCGAGATCAGTTTGACGACTTTCATTCATAAAATGGGAACTAAATAGAGCTATTGGAATCATTCTGTGGGAGAATGGAGGGTCTCAAAGAGCTAGAGGTTGGAGTGGTGAAATAAAGAAGTGAGAGAATGTCATAGCTGGGTTTTCCTAAGAAGATATTGTAATTATAACCACTTAGATGTCATAGGAAGTAACTGATGCTGGCTTGACTTACAAAAAGTACTACACAGAGAATAGTGTAATTTGATATAATTGAATAAAACATATATTAGGGAAGCAGTTTAAATTAATTGTGTGTAAATGCAGGCAGTCAGAGGAGGGAGAGGTGTTACTATACATGATTAAAATTGTTGTAGCACAAAACAGCTTTTTTGACACAATGATGTAGTTTGGACTTACATAATTAGTTTGAAAGCTCAGATGGATGTATTGATATATATTGGGAGGAAAAAAAGCTGTTGTTCGATGAAACTTAGAAAAGAAGAATTAACTATCATTATCCTCTCCCAAGTAGAATTCGTATAGCTCTTGGTACTTAGTAAGTAAAATTGTGATCAATGGGGCCATGAGCTATGCATAGGTGGCCATGCATGTTATAGGTATGTGATCATATACATTCCATCTTTCAAGAATGATTACAAATGCAGTCATATAATGTTATATTTTTATATGTGCAGCTAGTCGTTTTCTCATAATAGATTCTACAAAAGTTAGCTTCTTCTTGACTCATGCGAAATAAAACCACTTTTTACTCCACCTTTTATCATTTTAAATGTATTCAATAACTCTTAAAACAGTTACTCAGTTTCTCGATTATTCCCATCTTTTAAGTTTCTTCTTTCATTTTGCTTTTTCATGCTTATTTTCAGCCATTTTAATTCTCATCTGAATTTTACCTACAAGCCGATTAGGTGAAAGATGTCAAAGTACCAATTTTATTATTTATTTAACAAAAATATTTTGGCGGGATATCTTTTTAGGGTACAGCTAATTTCAGTCTTATTCATGATTGATTTTAGTTATTGTACTTTTGGATTTATTACCTATGGATACACAAAAACTCTGATGCTAGGAAAGGTTGAAGGCAAAGGAGAAGAGAACAGCAGAGTATGAGATGTTTAGATAGCATCACTGCCTCAGTGGACACAAATCTGAACAAACTTCAGGAGACAGTGAAGGACAGGGAAGCCTGGTATGCTGTAGTCCATGGGATCACAAAGAGACAGACGTGACTTAGTGACTGACCAACAATACCACGCACCTTTTGCATAAAGATCATCTAGCTTCACCCATTAAGGAGGCAAGAAGAAGGCAAAAACTTATTTTGGAAGAGGTAGGATTTTATTTAAACCTTTGAGAATGAAATTTCTGATGGCATATGTGCATGTGCTTGGCATGCATCTGCTTTAACAGAAATATTGTTAAACTACTCCCATAATTGTGTATGTAAATATTGAGCTATTTTGGCTTCAGCTTTGACTGAGGTCATAATACAGTGACTGCTACCTCTTCCCGTGGTCCATGCTGAACCATCTATGTGGGAATTTAAAGGAAGTGGATGTTGGATGGGAAGGGGGTGTTTGACTCTCACCTCAGTGCGATAACAGAAGCTCTAAAGAAGTCATTCAGAGAGCTTAAGGGACACTGAGGTTGGTGCTTGTCTCATGTCTGAGAAATCTGTAAGGTAAGCATCATCTTGAAGATCTAGTGGCATTCGGGCTCAGGACTACCATTGGAATTGTTAGTATGTGTTGTGGGTTGAATTTCTCCCCTTTTAAAAACTTTGTTGAAGTTCCAACCCCCAGTACCTATCAGTTCAGTTCAGTCACTTAGTCGTGTCTGACTCTTTGTGACCCCATGAATCGCAGCACGCCAGGCCTCCCTGTCCATCACCAACTCCCGGAGTTCACTCAGACTCACGTCCATCGAGTCAGTGATGCCATCCAGCCATCTCATCCTCTGTCGTCCCCTTCTCCTCCTTCCCCCAATCCTTCCCAGAATCAGACTCTTTTCCAATGAGTCAACTCTTCTCATGAGGTGGTCAAAGTACTGGAGTTTCAGCTTTAGCATCATTCCTTCCAAAGAAATCCCAGGGCTGATCTTCAGAATGGACTGGTTGGATCTCCTTGCAGTCCAAGGGACTCTCAAGAGTCTTCTCCAACACCACAGTTCAAAAGCATCTATTCTTCGGCACTCAGCCTTCTTCACAGTCCAACTCTCACATCCATACATGACTACTGGAAAAACCATAGCCTTGACTAGACGGACCTTAGTTGGCAAAGTAATGTCTCTGCTTTTGAATATGCTCTCTAGGTTGATCATAACTTTTCTTCCAAGGAGTAAGCGTCTTTTAATTTCATGGCTGCAGTCACCATCTGCAGTGATTTTGGAGCCTCCCAAAATAAAGTCTGACACTGTTTCCACTGTTTCCCCATCTATTTCCCATGAAGTGATGGGACCGGATGCCATGATCTTCGTTTTCTGAATGTTGAGCTTTAAGCCAAATTTTTCACACTCCTCTTTCACACCTAATTTGGGAATAAGGTCTTGGTAGATGTAATCAAGTTGAGATGAGGCAGTACTGAATTATGTGAAAGTGAAGTTGCTCAGTCGTGTCCGACTCTTTGTGACCCCCATGGACTGTAGTCTACCACACTCCTCCGTCTATGGGATTTTCCAGGCAGTGGTACTGGAGTGGGTTGCCATTCTAATTCAGTAAGACTAGTGTCCATTTAAGAAGAGGAAAGACAGAGACACACAAGAAGATAATGTCCATGTGATGACAGAGGCAGAGATTGGAGTGATGTATCTATATAAGCCAAGGAATGCCAAGGTTTACTGGCAAATACTAGAAGGTACAAGAGGCCAATAGTGATTTTCCCCTTCAGGCTTCAGAGTGAGCACGGCCCTGTTAACACCTTCTTTTGGACTTTTAGTCTCCAGAATTGGGAGGCAATATATTTCTATGATTTTAATCCCCCCAGTCTGTGGTACTTTGTTACACAGCCCTAGAAAATAAAGTGAAAGTCGCTCAGTTGTGCCCAGCTCTTTGTGACCCCATGGATTATATAGTCCATGGAATTCTCCAGGCCAGAATACTGGAGTGGGTAACCTTTCTCTTCTCCAGGGAATCTTCCTAACCCAGGGATCGAACCCAGGTCTCCAACATTGCAGGTAGATTCTTTACCAGCTGAGGCACCAGGGAAGCCTGGTGAAATAAATATAGCATGTAACTGCATTTTTAATGACAACAAACTTTAGGCAGTATACCAGGGGCAGATTGTGAGCCACAGGAGAGAAGAGGTGGTAGAGGGTCATTTTAGATCTTGTTCAAGAGGACTGCTTGAAGAGGCAAAGACTACTCAGCTGAAAGATATTGGTAGTATACAACCAGATACCTAGGGGCTTAGAAAAGAATTACAAACAATTACTCAAGGAGTACCTGCATTGAGAACTGTTAGTAAAAGCTTTCCTGTGATGAGGGTCTCCCAAGAACCCATGAGTGCTCCTATAAGGAAAAGGGTCTGCTTTAAAAGGCAATACAGAGATACTGGTACCTGTTATATAGGAACTCTCCTGTCTTTTTTCCTATTTTACCTCCTGTTTAGATCCTAGAGAGATGACACATTTATAGTAGCAAGTGGAGGGAATAGGTTTTGAAGCACAAAGAGGAAAAAAAGGAAAGGAGACATTCATTCATTCTACCTTCCTCCACTGTAGGTGGTCAATATAAATCAGAGAAGATGCTTTGGCACTAAATTTAATACAGAGTTGGTAGTACACTGAGCAGAACATAGTCATTAAGGCCCCAGAACAGCTTGAGAGACTGAAGAAGTTTTTTAAATTATGTGAGCTTTATCAGAAAAATCATGGGACTTTCCCAAGATTTTAGTGAAACCAGAAGTATGTGTAGGGGGTGCTGGAGGTTGAAATAATCACCTTTGAATGGATATCTACAGGCAGACAAGAAAAGAATACAATGTTTTCTATTCTACCCTGTGAGTCTTGCTCTCTCAAGGTATTAAAAACTTTAAACCGTTTGTAGGAAAAAAATTTTTTCAGACATATTATTTTATTTTATTCTCATAAGAGCCTCCAAAAAAAAATAATAAAGCAGATATTAGTGTTAAGAACTGAGAGAAATGAATAGTATCCACATTCCAGTGGTAGTTATTATAGTTTTCTTTCTCCATTAGTATAATAAGCAGAATTTTTTAAAAAAAATCATATTTTTAAAAATCAGAAATTCAAACAATCACATTTGACCCAGAAAAGGAAAATAACACTCTAGAAGATCTAGCATGTCATTAAACTTGAAGCATTTTTACTCTCTGCTTGAAGGTTCTCTTTGACCACTTTTGAAGTTTGGAGCTACATGTTTCTGCTTGTTAATTTTTGGTATCCTCTTGACTAAATTGTCTACCAACTATGACAGCTTTAGTGAATGCAGTCAGTGTTTTTTACATTATATTTTTCTCAGTTTCTTTAACATTCAGTAAACTACACATATGTAAATATTTGATGTACATTTGATGTCTTGAGACATGTGTTCACCTTTGAAAACATCACCACAATAAAATTAACCTATCATTTCCCAAAATTTCCTAATTCCACTTGTTATCTTTCCCTACCATTCTTCTTTGTGGGAAAAGATTTTTATTTTGAGTTTGATTTCTTTAGCATATATGGGACCATTCAGGCAATATTTAAATTATGTTGACAATTTGTGTCTTTATAGGAATTTGTCCATTTTATCTAAGTTAACAAATGTACATGTTAATATAAAGTTGTTAACAATCATAAGTTGTCCCCTTATGATTAATATCTGTAAAATCGGTAATGATGTCAGCCCTCTCATTTCTGCTGTTGATAATTTATGTCTCCCTATCTGTCAGTATGGTTAGTAGTTTGTAGATTTTACTAATCTTCTAAAATAAATTTTGGTTACAGAAATTCATTTCTCTATTCTACTGACTTCTATTTCACTGATTTCTACTTTATTTTTTCTTTTATCTAATACTTCAGATTTATTTTGCTTTTCTTTTTCTATAGCTGGAAACTGATACCTTTCTCTTTTTTGGATTATAGGCATCTTAGTCCTACACAGGGCTTCACATGGTAAAGAATCTGGGTAAAAAATCTGCCTGCCAAGGCAATGGCACCCCACTCCAGTACTCTTGCCTGGAAAATCCCATGGATGGAGAGCCTGGTGGGCTGCAGTCCATAGGGATGCGAAGAGTCGGACACGACTGAGTGACTTCACTTTGACTTTTCACTTTCATGCATTGGAGAAGGAAATGGCAACCCACTCCAGTATTCTTGCCTGGAGAATCCCAGGGATGGGGGAGCCTGGTGGGCTGCCGTCTACGGGGCCGCACAGAGTCGGACACGACTGAAGCAACTTAGCAGCAGCAGCAGCAGCAGCCACAGCAGGAGACACCAGAGATGTGGGCTCGATCCCTGAGTCAGAAAAATCCCTTGGAATAGGAAATGGCAACCTCTTCCAGTATTTTTGCCTGGAAAATTCCATAGGTGGATAAGCATAGAGGGCTACCATCCATGGGGTTCCAAAGAGTCAGACATGATTGCACACACATGAGAGGCTAATGGCTTTAAATAATTGTTCAATTTAAGAAATTATCATTTAAAAGGAGAATGAAGACTTAAAAAACATATATACTGGTACATTCCCCTCATGTATTGCTGTGTCTACATCATACAAATTTTGATATTTGTGTTTTCATTTATTTTAAAATACTTTCTTATTCACTTTTTCTTTCTTCTTTGTCCCATGGAGTCTTTAGTAGAGTGTTAGTTTCCAAATATTTGGAGATTTTCCAGAAATTCCTCCATTGTTAGTTTATAATTTAATTAAATTGTGGTCAAAGAAGATATTTTGTATGATTTGAGTTTTTTTTTTTTTTTTTAACTTGTACCAACTCTCCTCTCTCTACGCTTTGTGCTTAGTTGCACAGTAGTGTCGGACTCTGCCACCCCATGGACCCCTATCATGCTCCTCTGTCCATGGGATTCTCCAGGCAAGAATACTGGAGTGGGTTGCCATGCCCTTCTCTGGGGGGGTCTTCCCAACCCAGGGGGTGAACCCAGGTCTCCCCCATTACAGGCAGATTCTTTACCATCTAAGCCACCAGGGAAGCTCTCTCTCTATACTATGGCCTGGAAACTCTCTTTAGGATGTAAGCTGGGGCATTGCAAGCACTATTTTGTTTATTTCCAATTAGGCAAGGATCATCGCCCTTCAGTGTGAAGGGAGGTAAAACTTTTCCTCTGTCCTCTTAAGATCTAGGCCTGAGAATTAAGTTGAAATATGACAGATCAACAGGAGAAGGGCACACAAGTTTTATTTTTACAGGCACTTCTGAGCCTTCCATGGGAAAATGAAGACCCAAGTGGTTAGGCTTAAGTGCTTATATAGTAGGTTGAACAAAGCAGTAATTGTGGAAAAGTAAGTAACATGTATGAGAAGGCTAAAAGAAAGTTAGAGTTATTTTAACAAAGTATGTTTGTATAGATTTCTCTTGGCCTTGACTCCCAGTCTTTGATGATGAGAATGTTGTTTTCCTCTTGATATAGGTAGGGACTCTTTCCTTGGAATTTTTATCTCTTGCTTTTAGGAAAAGCAGTACTCTTCTTGCATCTGATGTTTTTTCAGATATCTTTAGCTCAAAATAGCCAATATGCCAAACGAATATATGTTGGGGTAGCATGTTCTAAACTTCCTTATTTAAGAGCCCCTGACGTCCAGTATCTTAAGAACTGTCATTTTCCTATATCTTGCTCAGGTATGCAGTTGTTTTAGACAAGAGAAACATGGTTCTTGTTACTCTATCTTGTTTAGAAGTATAACTATATTAAAGTTAAGTATTTTTTAAACATGCTTTTATTGAAGCTGATATATCTGAATTATTCATTTAGCTCTATCTCTATAAACAAAGCTGAGAAAGTAGTAAGAAAAATATAGAGAAAGTGGTAAAAATATATGCTTACATATTGTGCGCCATGAATAATCTGGAATTTAGAAAAAAAAGATAGCGGGATTTACCAACTGTAAATAGAATCAGACCACAAAATGTTAAAAAAAAAAAAAATACAAAGACTAATTGGACTCCTAAGGGCACCATAACATTGTAGTTGACTGTAGAGATACAGTGTATAACAGAAAAGCTCGAGCTGACATACACAAAATTTCAGTTCTAGTTTTGTTGCTGCTGTGAGATGTTAGTAGATGACTGAAGTTATTTAAGTATCATTCATAAAAATAATATCTTAGATTGGAATAGACTTCTGGACAGCATTTACAGATATTCTGATCTAATAAATTTGATGTGGGATCCTGAAATCTCTATCTTTACAAAGCTCCATACAGTTAATAATGAGGGAAAACTAGTTCTGGGAGCCACTAAACTAGAGGATTTCTTAAATTACTTCAGCTTTAGGCTTATCTATATTGAACTTTAATAATGATAATAATAGCCACCATTCATGGGACACTAATCACTTCATGGGAAATAGATGGGGAAACAGTGGAAACAGTGTCAGACTTTATTTTTTGGGGCTCCAAAATCACTGCAGCCATGAAATTAAAAGACGTTTACTCCTTGGAAAGTTATGATCCACCTAGATAGCATATTCAAAAGCAGAGACATTACTTTGCCAACAAAGGTCCATCTAGTCAAGGCTATGGTTTTTCCAGTGGTCATGTATGGATGTAAGAGTTGGACTGTGAAGAAAGCTGAGCACCGAAGAATTGATGCTTTTGAACTGTGGTGTTGGAGAAGACTCTTGAGAGGCCCTTGGACTGCATGGAGATCCAACCAGTCCATTCTAAAGGAGATCAGTCCTGGATGTTCTTTGGAAGGAATGATGCTAAAGCTGAAACTCCAATACTTTGGCCACCTCATGAGAAAAGTTGACTCATTGGAAAAGACTCTGATGCTGGGAGGGATTGGGGGCAGGAGGAGAAAGGGACGATAGAGGATGAGATGGCTGGATGGCATCACCAACTCGATGGACATGAATTTGAATGAACTCAGGGAGTTAGTGATGGACAGGGAAGACTGGCATGCTGCAGTTCATGGGGTCGCAAAGAGTCAGACATGACTGAGCGACTGAACTGAACTGAAACATTCATTGTGTTGGAAGCATTACATACATATCCTCTAATCAAGCAGTCTCTCATGGTGGATTTTGTTACCTAGTTTTCTAAAAGTTGACATTTCTTTCTTTGAAAAGGCCAATGATGTACCCAAGACCACATGTGGAGTCTACCTAGAAACTGGTAAACTAAGATTTTATTTGTGATCTGGCATCGACGCTGTGCTTTTTCTATTTCATCATGGTACTTACAAAAAGACTTTATATATCCTTAAATGTTTTAATATTGTTGGTTGATTGTGTGTTGAAGATAAAAGATTATTTCTAAAGAAAGGATTTTACATACTTTATAAAAGAAAAATATGAACAGAAATGGTCTATAGATAAGTAATTTTAAGAAACTAGTATTTTAGCGATTAGTTATTTACACTAGGCAAAGAGCTGTATTCCATGGGGTATACCCCATGCTGCAGTCCATGGGGTCACAAAGAGTCAGATGTGACGGAGCGAGTGAAGAATAACAACAAAGAGCTGTATTACATTATTTCGGTAATTTTACATAATCTAGGGCTTCTTAGTAAAAAAATTCCCATTATGTAGTGATGTCATAAATCGAATACATGTATTTACTTGTGTCCTTCACTGTGTTGCTGAGTCTGAGCTCGTAGTGCTCACTGTTGCTAAGCTGCTAAGTCACTTTAGTCGTGTCCGACTCTGTGCGACCCCAGAGACGGCAGCCCACCAGGGTCCCCCGTCCCTGGGATTCTCCTGGAAAGAACACTGGAGTGGGTTGCCATTTCCTTCTCCAATGCATGAAAGTGAAAAGTGAAAGTGAAGTTGCTCAGTCGTATCCGACTCTTAGCGACCCCATGGACTGCAGCCCACCAGGCTCCTCTGTCCATGGGATTTTCCAGTCAAGAGTAGTGGAGTGGGGTGCCATTGCCTTCTCCGACTGCTCACTGTACAATAGGCCAATAAATTGAGAGACAAGGTGTTGGGGCAAGAAATAACCACTTCATTTGGAAAGCCAGCAGAACAAAACGATGGCAGACTAATGTCCTCCCAAACGGTCTTACCCAAGGTAGAAATCAGGCTCCTATTACACTGAAAGAGGAGGGAGTTTGGCTGATTGTTGGAGACTGCTTGGTGCTGGAAGGGACAGGCCTCGGAAGGGACATGGTATTTTTTTGTTCTTGCAGCTGTCCATGTAGTTCTGACTATGACATTCCAGTAAACCTACACAAAACAAATGCTATTTCTTGTTCTGCAAAAATTTTTGATCTTTATTTGAATGAAAAGAGTTATTGGTTTGAAGGTTAGCCTGGGAGGCAGAACTTTGAGAAACAAATGTTATGTGTACTTGAGTCTATTGGCAACACTCTTTGAGGTGCGGAGCCAGCATTACCAACTGCAGGCAACAGAACACAGTGGTCACAGCTGAAGGAATAGACCCAGAGAGAAGTCAGGTTTGTTCTCCTCTATTATAACAATACCTTAAAAAACGTGATGCCTCATGTCCTTAAGGTGACTTATATGCACTGCGTCAGTAGGTGCCCAATATGCTCCTGGAGGTCAGTGGAGAAATAACTCCAGAAGGAATGAAGGGATGGAGCCAAAGCAAAAACAACACCCAGTGGTGGATATGACTGGTCGTAGAAACATGGTCCGAAGCTGTAAAGAGCAATATTGTGTAGGAACCTGGAATGTTACATGCATGAATCAAGGCAAATTGGAAGTGGTCAAACAGGAGATGGCAAGAGTGAATGTTGACATTTTAGGAATCAGTGAACTAAAATGCCTTGGAATGGGTGAATTTAACTCAGATGACCATTGTATCTACTACTGTGGGCAAGAATCACTTAGAAGAAATGGAGTAGCCATCATAGTCAAGAAGAGTGTCCAAAATACAATAGTTGGATGGAATCTCAAAAATGACAGAATGATCTCTGTTCATTTCCAAGGCAAACCATTCAATATCATGGTAATCCAAGTCTATGTCCCTACCAGTAACACTGAAGAAGCTGAAGTCGAATGGTTCTATGAAGACCTATAAGACCTTTTAGAACTAACACCCAAAAAAGATGCCCTCTTCACTATAGGGGACTGGAATGCAAAAGTAGGAAGTCAAGAAACACTTGGAGTAACAGGCAAATTTGGCCTTGGAGTGCAGAATGAACCAGGGCAAAGGCTAATAGAGTTTTGCCAAGAGAACGTACTGGTCATAGCAAACACCCTCTTCCAACAACACAAGAGAAGACTCTACACATGGACATCACCAGGTGGTCAACACCAAAATCAGATTGATCATATTTTTTTTGCAGCCAAAGATGGAGAAGCTCTATACAGTCAGTAAAAACAAGACCAGGAGCTGACTCTGGCTAAGATCATTAAAGTAGGGAAAACCACTAGAGCATTCAGGTATGAGCTAAATCAAATCCCTAACGATTATACAATGAAAGTGAGAAATAGGTTTAAGGGACTCAATCTGATAGAGTGCCTAATGAACTATGGATGGAGGTTCATGGCACTGTATAGGAGACAGGGATCAAGACCATCCCCAAGAAAAAGAAATGCAAAAAAGCGACATGGCTGTCTGAGGAGGCCTTACAAATAGCTGTGAAAAGAAGAGAAGCCAAAAGCAAAGGAGAAAAGGAATGATATACCCATTTGAATGCAGAGTCCCAAAGAAGAGCAAGGGGAGATAAGAAAGCCTTCCTCAGAGATCAGTACAAACAAATAGAGGAAAACAATAGAATGGGAAAGACTAGAGATCTCTTCAAGGAAATTAGAGATACCAAGGTAATATTTCATGCAAAGATGGGCTCAGTAAGGGACAGAAATTGGTATGGACCTAACAGAAGCAGAAGATATTAAGAAGAGGTGGCAAGAATACACAGAAGAACTATACAAAAAAGATCTTCATGACCCAGATAATAATGATGGTGTGATCACTAATCTAGAGCCAGACATCCTGAAATGTGAAGTCAAGTGGGCCTTAGGAAGCATCACTGTGAACAAAGCTAGTGGAGGTGATGAAATTCCAGTTTAGCTATATGAAATCCTAAAAGATGATGCTGTAAAAGTGTTGAACTCAATATGCCAGCAAATTTGGAAAACTCAGCAGTGGCCACAGGACTGGAAAAGGTCAGTTTTCATTCCAATCCCAAAGAAAGGCAATGCCAAAGAGTGCTGAAACTACTGCACAATTGCACTCATCTCACATGCTAGCAAAGTAATGCTCAAAATTCTCCAAGCCAGGCTTCAGCAATTTGTGAACCATGAATGTCCAGCTGTTCAAGCTGGTTTTAGAAAAGGCAGAGGAACCAGAGATCAAATTGCCAACATCTGCTGGATCATGGAAAAAGCAAGTGAGTTCCAGAAACACATCTATTTCTGCTTTCTTGACTATGCCAAAGCCTTTGACTGTGTGGGTCACAATCAACTGTGTAAAATTCTGAGAGAGACGGGAATATCCGACCACCTGACCTGCCTCTTGAGAAACCTGTATGCAGGTCAGGAAGCAACAGTTAGAACTGGACATGGAACAACAGACTGGTTCCAAATAGGAAAAGGAGTACATCAAGGCTGTATATTGTCACCCTGCTTATTTAACTTCTATGCAGAGTACATCATGAGAAACACTGGGCTGGAAGAAACACAAGCTGGAATCAAGATTGCCGGGAGAAATATCAATCACCTGAGATATGCAGATGACATCACCCTTATGACAGAAAGTGAAGAGGAGCTAAAAGCCCCTTGATGAAAGTGAAAGAGGAGAGTGAAAAAGTTGGTTTGTAGCTCAACATTAAGGAAACTAAGATCATGGCATCCAGTCCTATCACTTCATGGCAAATAGATGAGGAAGCAATGGAAACTGTGACAGGCTTTATTTTGGGGGGCTCCAAAATCACTGCAGATGGTGATTGCAGCCATGAAATTAAAAGACGCTTACTCCTTAGAAGAAAAGTTATGACCAACCTAGATAGCATATTATAAAGCAGACACATTGTCAACAAAGGTCTATCTAGGCAAGGCCATGATTTTTCCAGTAGTCATGTATGGATGTGAGAGTTGGACTTTAAAGAAAGCTGAGTGCTAAAAAATTGATCCTTTTGAACTGAGGTGTTGGAGAAGACTCTTGAGAGTCCCTTGGACTGCAAGGAGATCTAACCAGTCCATCCTAAAGGAGATCAGTCCTGAGTATTCATTCATTGGAAGGATGCATGTTAAAGCCGAAACTCCAATACTTAGGCCATGTGATTCAAAGTGCTGGCTCATTTGAAAAGACTCTGATGCTGGGAAAGATTGAAGGAGGGAGGAGAAGGGGATAACAGAGGATGAGATGGCTGGATGGCATCACCAACTCACTGACATGAGTTTGAGTAAACTCCAGGAGTTGATGATAGACAGGGAGGCCTGTCATGCTACAGACCATGGGCTTTCAAAGAGTCGGACATGAATGAGTGACTGAACTGATACTGATACGCACTTGACTATTTTCACATCTCTTCCCTTCAAGCCTCTCCACTTATCATCCCTTTAGTTTTTCTACTAGTTTCTTTGATTTTTTAAAGTTGTTTCTTTATTTTCTTATTTAGTTCTCATTTTTCCCTTTTCTAAATTCAAGGAAATGTTTATAAGAAGTCACTTCTAGCTGCTTCTTTCTTTTTTCTTTTTCTTTTTTTTTTTTTTTACATTTTAAAATACTTGATAATGTTATTTCCCATTAGAAATTTGTACAGATATTGATATCATCCAGATTTGGGGGCAGTGAATGAGGATTTTATGGATCAGACATAAACAAACAGGCTTTAACCATGTGATTCAGGTAAAGTAGAATATGTCTGTGTTCCAGAAATTCTGTCAAGATTCTAAGGAAGAATAAAATTAACAAAAAATGAAAAATAAGCTTTTTTTACTCTGTCAAATTAAAAAAAAAGTTTGTAATCCCTACAGGTAACACACTTTGAGTATTTTGGGGGCATGCTTTGGATTGAGGTCATTGATTTAAATTCTATCCATTTCCTGGCTTTCCTACCAGTTGCCTTTGTCTTCCCTTTCCCTCTTTTTAATTGGAACTTTTCTCAAACTTAGAGTTGATCTGAATGGAGTTACAAAGTGAAATTAACCAATTCCCTTGAAAGAAGTAGGGGTTGCAATACTTTAGAAAGCTTGTTAATTTCACTTTTTTCTGTCTGCCTCCCAGCTCTGCTCCCAGGCCTCACTGAGAACCCTGGAGAAGGGAAATTAACAAGCCCCCTGAAGCTGAACCACTTCAGCCTTTCAAGGGAATTGGTTAATTTCACTTTGCTGCTCCATTTGGAGCAGCTGGGGGTACTGGTCTTGAGGGAAATAATAGGATCTAGTGCTCGAAATCCCTTTACATTTTTAAAATAAAATTCTACTAAGTTTGCTTGTCAAACTCGAAAATGGTGTTCACCATGTGTCTGCATTATACACTGGCACAATCTGTGTTTTTTTTCAGTTTTTCATTTCTTAAGTCAGTTTGAGACAATCTTCAAAAAGTTTTTGATCCTGAATACTTTCCAAATAGATTTTTTACTCAATGTCCAATAATTACACTTATCAGTAAGGAACAAATAAAGTATCTTTTCTAGCATGATTCTGAGTCCCCAGGCTTTACCCAGAGGGCATCATAGAAAGGAATAGGTTGGCCCTTGGCAGTTCTTAAAATCCTCATTCTTGGATTCTTTTAACACTTCTGTAATATTAGCAAACTTTTAAATTCACAACCCACTATTTTCCGAGGTTAATAAATTCATTGAATATCAACAGTTTTAAAATACACTCTTGGGGCATCCCAGGTTAACCTCTTTATATTCTAAATGCTAACCATTTAAAATTCTTCTCTGTTCCTCTCAAAAATGTTTTTATGATGGAGATTCATCTTGTGCCTGGTGATTACTAAGTTTTCCAATTGTGGAGAAGTTGCGTAAAAATCTACTCAGAGTCTCAAATGAATTCTTTTTAGTCTTTCTGTGTATGACCCTTCAATTATTTCCAGAAAAATGAGAACGAACTTGAGATGAGCTTGCAAAAGTTAACATTCAAAAATATCACACTGTTTAAAGTAACTCTCATATTACCCACAGGCATTCCTGACAATCAGAGGTAGATGCTTATTTTCAAAATTAATTTACATACATTTCTGTGTATCATCATTTGCTATTGAGTGCTACTGTGTTGTGAATATATTTAAAAATATTCTTTTTGAAAAATCATAGAATCTGGTTTTTGACATCAGAGCCTCTGACAAGTAAATCTGTTCTCATTATCTCAACATCTATCTCAGCTTGTAAAAAATCTTGCAGGTTTATGATGCATCATGGTATCCTTCACTACTTCCTCTTGTTCTTCAACATAAAGCTGCCACTTATTCTGAAACACACTTGATAAGATTGTCTTATAGACCCCATGCACTTGAACAGAACACTATTACAGACACTAATATCCTTTTGCTGCAGCTCTTCTCTACCTGGGCTGGAGTATTATGCTTGAGAGTTAGAATGAGCTACAGATACACTCTGCACCAAATTACCGTTCACTTCTAAAGGGTTATAGACTTAAATATTAAAAATTCATTCTAATGTGAATGAAGGAAAAGTGCTGTTTTTGCACTTTCTCAAATGAGGCCATAGTCTTCCATCATCGACTATACTATCCTTACTAAGCGGGCAATAAGAATAATAATAAACCGTGGTTCATTTTAGATGTTAACCCACATGCAAATACCTGGATGACCTTCTCTCAAAGCTGTTTTAAATAAATGGTGTATAAAATACACACCGAGAGAGTCATTAACGGCTAAGGTGATATTTGAAGCCTTATGGGAGGTACTCATTTCAAAAATTCTATGCTCTGTCACCTCTAATGATCTCGGGCTCTTTATTTAGCTGAGAGTTGGCTTTTTAATGAACAAATGCCCTAACCAGTATGGATGGCATTCTTAGTATGGCCATACATTTTGGAGTGGGGGATAGGAAAGAAACTTAGGTAAGAAGAATGTGTAAGAGAAGTAAAGAAATCCCTGGGAGATGGAGGGCATCCTTGTCCCTGTCAGAGTGGTGATGCATTTAATGGATTGGGGGTGCTGTAGTGACTGCCAGTTCGTGAATGAAACCTGACATTTTGTGCCCCATAACTTGGAAGAAACATCTTAGTATTTGCTTGACTATAACTCTGAGCACATAGTCCAGCCCATAATCAGTGTGTGTGTGTGTACGTTCTTTCCTGTCCGTTCTAGGAATCTGGAGGTTCCTTGAGATTAGAAAACAATGCTGGGCCCATGTGAGGGATTCCAGGAAGTGCAGCGCTGTGTGGCTCCTAGGCTTTTAGGACTATCTTGGATTCCTTGGTCGGGAAGAAGGGGAAAGGACTTATAAATAGCTCACTGGGTTTCCAGTGGTTATCTGGGGCCAGGAGTTGCTCCCATGGAGTAAGTCTTGGTGGAGTGTAGAATGCCCTTGTGTTCCTAGTATTGACCCACACCATTAGAAACTGCAGGATGATCCTGGGATCTTGTTAGGAGTTGAATATAAACAGTTCAGCAGAATCATGATCTTCTAAGACAGGAAATAAGAGGGACCTCAGTTATCATTATCTCTGACTCAGTTGGCTTGGGTCATGGAGTGAAGGATATTGCGACTCCTGAACAACTCTGTTCCTATGGAAGCATTTCTTCTTTGCACTTGAAGCAAATTTTGGGAACTAGGGGCTACAGCTTATGTTAGCAAGTTTAAACACACTTGAAAAATTATATTTGATATATCTTTGGGCCTTGAAAGTAGCCACATACCATTTTAAAGCACATTATGCCAAATGATATGACTCTAATTATACCTGGAGGAATTAGTGGCTTTTTGTCATCAGAGACATTTGCCTTTATACTATCTAGGGATGCCAGACTAATCATGAAGCACAAATGGCATGTGATAATTGCTTTAATAAAATTCCATTTGACTTATTTGTCACCTCGGTACAGAGCAGAACTGCATGCATATTTTTAGCATAATCATATTAAACTTGTTTCCAGCATCTTTCAGAACTCTTCTTTTTAAAAGTCTGCATAATGTTTTTATTTACTTCAGAAGACAAGAAGTTAGAAAAGATAGCTTCCGGGAATTTCTTTCCATGTATAGGACTCCAGATCCAAATGGTAATTGCCAAGCTAATGTTATACATCCATTTCAGAATCCTATTATTTAGTTGATTTATAGAAAGAAATGAGTAGATGGCAAATGGTTCAACCATGCACTTTATTGTTTCATGCTGGTTCATGTTTGTAGCCTGTATTGTTGGGAAGATGAAATCAGGGATCTGGCAAAATACTGTTCAGAGAATCTTTAATTCACAAGTGATGAGAAGGGAAGAGTTAAAGGAGTTTTCTGTATGCTGAATAGTGCTTTTCGCTGAACAGCTCTACATTGTCTGAGAGCAACAGCCCTTGAATATTAAAACAGAATCATTTTGTCTTGTCCTGTTGCCATGGAAGATGAGAGGGTGAATTTGGAAAAGAAGACAGGAAAAGTGAGGAAGAAATTAGATAGATTGCATATTTATAGGCAGTTTGCGCAGGGGTATTCTTTCTTGCTCAAACTGTGTGTGTGTGTGTTGGAAAGGAGCAGGCCAAGCAAGCCTTCCCTGTAGTGTTCTGAAGACAGATTAGAGCTCTCATTGTTGTTCATGAGACAGTGCAGGCTGGGGAGCCATGGTGGGGTGGGACTAGTATGTTCCGTTCAGTTCAGTCAGTTCCTCATTCATGTCCGACTTTTTGCAACCCTATAGACTGCAGCACGATAGACCTCCCTGTCCATCACCAGTTCCCTGAATTTACTCAAACTCATTTCCATTGAGTTGGTGATGCCATCCAACCATCTCATCCTCTGTTGTCCCCTTCTCCTCTTGCCCTTAATCTTTCCCAGCATCAGAGTCTTTTCAAATGAGTCAGCTCTTTGCATCACGTGGCCAAAGTATTAGAGTTTCAGCTTCAACATCTATCCCTCAGTGAACACTCAGGACTGATCTCCTTTAGGATGGACTGGTTGGATCTCCTTGCAGTCCAAGGGACTCTACCAGATCTAGTCCCTTTAAATCTATTTCTCACTTCCACTGTATAATCATAAGGGATTTGATTTAGGTCATACCTGAATGGTCTAGTAGTTTTCCCCACTTTCTTCAATTTAAGTCTGAATTTGGCAATAAAGATTTCATGATCTGAGCCACATTCAGTGCCTGGTCTTGTTTTTGCTGACTGTATAGAGCTTCTCCATCTTTGGCTGCAATGAATATAGTCAATCTGATTTTGGTGTTGACTGGTGATGTCCATGTGTAGAGTCTTCTCTGGTGTTTTTGGAAGAGGGTGTTTGCTATGACCAGTGCATTCTCTTGGCAAAACTCTATTAGCTTTTGCCCTGCTTCATTCCATACTCCAAGGCCAAATTTGCCTGTACGTCTTATATGACATCTAACTTCCTTTCCAGCATGATTGATATTCAGCAGTATTTTTCAGTGTTAGCATAAGCTTTACTACTTAGTAAAAACTTGTATAACATTGCTTTAAGATGCAAAAGAGCTCTTAAAGTATCACAGCGAGTGTTAAAATAATGCCAGAAAAGTCCCCCAAATCACTTAGGGAAGTACAAGAACACTGACTTATCACCAACAGTGTGGATCGCAGGAGACCAACAAGGATGGCAGGGGGTCTGTGCCAGGGATAAGGTGATATTACCTGCGACAACAGCATCAACTCAGTTTATTCAATTCGTTCAAATGTGTTTTCTAATACCAGCTTGCAAATAATGCAATTCTTGAAAATTGGGGTGGGGCGGGGGGCTTAGATTTGCATTAGTTCATATTCATGAGACTTTATTAACAGGCTATGTCACAGTATCCCAAATTTGTATAAAATATGCTCACACTCTATGTCTTTGATATGTGAATATGTTTGTAAAAATAAAGCCTGTATTCCATAGATATTTCTATGTAAAATGTTACTGAAATTTGATCAGTTATTTTATTTAGATTGCAGTGTTAATTCAAAGTCATATTCTTGATACTCATGTAAGTTGTCTAGTTTTACAAGAGGAAAAAAAATTGTTCCTGAAAATATGATCCTATTTCTGTGTTGTTATGTACACACACGTTTATGTATATATTTCTATAACATAATTGTGAGTGTACAAATAATGTGGACAGATTAGAGGAAAAATATATTACTGCTCTTATGAAAACAATCCAAGTTACGTTATTTACAAAAAGAGGGTCAACATCATGATTTATACATATCTGCTCAACAGTAATCATTTGCTTGGAAAGATAATACTTAAGAACACCTAGTCAACTTCCACTCTGATATTGTTGAATACATATTTAATGAGAAATGCTCTTTTAAAATGCTTACTGAAAGAATCCTCT
The DNA here is from genome assembly GCA_006410935.1 of Redunca redunca. Taxonomy (NCBI): domain Eukaryota; kingdom Metazoa; phylum Chordata; class Mammalia; order Artiodactyla; family Bovidae; genus Redunca; species Redunca redunca. The sequence goes on along the minus strand of SJYQ01002795.1, from coordinate 87,484 downwards.
AACAGTTGTGGGAGATACTTTTGCTTACCAGTCACTCTTTTCCACAAATTTCTTCTTTTTATGAAAAGTTTTGTATTTGTTATTTCCAAGAACATGGTTATCTAGATTATCCCTAATCTAGTGGTCTGAAATAAGATACATTACAAAAGATTTACTTTCATTTCTGCATCAAACAGAACAGAGGAGAAAAGTAGGTTTTTTTTTCCCCTTAAACTGTTTCTATGATGAATTAGTTGCTGACTTCATGGAGAAAAATTCCCTTCCACAAGGTTTCAAAGCATCATTTGTGGATCTAAAAAGCAGAAGCTCACTGTGAGGCAACAGTTTGAGCTCTTAAAACTCTATGACAAAAACAAAAAACAAAAAACAAAAAACTATGACAACCTAGAGGGGTGGGATGGGGAGGAAGGTGGGAGGGAGGTTCTAGAGGAGGGGATTTATGTATACCTATGGCTGATTCATGTTATGTATCACAGAAACCATAACACTGTAAAGCAATTATCCTCCAATTAAAATAATTCTTTTAAAAACTCAAAAATAAAACCTCAGTGCAACTTAGTTTGTGTTAATAGAGGAACAGTAACTACAAAAAAAAAGGGAAAAAATTGCTCATGTTTCCACTCTCTTCTGTTCACTTGTCAGACCATATTTAAAATAAAGTGTTTAGTCTTGGCATCAAATTCCAAGAAGGACATTGATATACCAGAATGATTGTGATCAAAGGCCATAGGATAGTAGTGATATAAAAGATAATCATAGAATTCATGGATGCTGTATTAGTCTGGGAGGGTTGCCATAACAAAATATGTGTCACAAACTGGGGGACTTCTCATAGCTCTGGACGCTGGATATCTGAAATAAGGTGCTGGCAGAGCTGGTTCCTTATGAGACTGAGTCTCTCTTCTTCCCGTATCTTCACATCATCTTCACTGTATGCACATTCCTATGTCCAAATTCCCCTTTACATAAGGACATCAGTTATATTTGATTGGGGTCCACACTAATGACCTTACTTGAACTTGATTACTTCTGTAAATACCCTGTCATCAAAAAAGATACAGGATTAGGATTCAGCACATGAATTTGGGGAGATACTAGGGTTAGGAATCCAACACATGAATTTGGGAAGGACACAATTTAACCTACAATGAATTTTTATGTTTAATAAGAAATGTATTAGAAGGTATATATAAGTATTTCAAATTTCTAAATGACTGGGCTGAGAAGGATGATTTTTTTTTTCTGGGCTACTCTGAAAGAATAAAAACTGAAATGAATCTATGAAGTTAGGGAAATAAAAGATTACCACTAAATATAAGGATATACATTCTTTGAGAGGCTGCATAATTTCCTATAAGAAATGCTTTGTGTCTTGCAGTCACTGAGAGAAGAATGTAAAGAATGTAACTGCTAGCTACTGACACTGGATTTCTGTTTTAATTTCTCTCTGCCCTTGTGTGCATGCTATTACTGTTTAGTAAAATGAAGATAATAACTAACACCTACTTCCTATGGTTTCTCTGAAAGCTAATTTAGAGGATATATATTTAACATCCAGCACAGTGCTCAGCACAGATTAGAACCTCAGGTAAGATAGCTATTATTTATCATTATTATTACTAATTGGAATTTTCTAATGATTGTAAGGTATTGAAATAGTTCTTAGGAATGAAAATTGTGGCTAAAGGACCACTTTACTAGATATTATTATAGGAATTCTTATGCTGTTCGGAGGTTGGATTGAGGATTTTTTAGGTAACTTGTAAATTATTACCATTTATGGTTCTAGAAGGTAGATAATCTGAAAGTAGATTTAGCAGCTTTGTTTATATTGAATACATATTCCCCCCTGAACACATACTAAGGTTTCTATTACTTGCTTTGGTTGTATTGTCACTCCTCAACTATTTAATTTCTTAATTTGTTGCACTATTTTCCTGTCATGTGTTTGATTAATGTTGAAAAATATCTGTACAAACACAAACATCAATTTTAATGTAATCTCCAATGTCAAATTTTATCACAAAAAGCAGTACTGAATATTCTACTGATGTAGCAGCTCCTTGGAACTGAATGTGTACCTCGAAATTCAAGTTCATTGTGAATTTATTAGAATAAGTTCAAGTTAACCTCATTCTCATGCAAGGGTATACACAGACTACATTACTATTCATTTACTGATTCCTAATTCACCAAAATACACCTTGGTACCCTGTTATATGCCACTCTGTGTTAGGCGCTAAGGACACAAAAATAACAACAACACAATTCCCATCTTCAGAGAGTTTTCAGCTTAGTGCTAAAAATATCTAGGAAGACATTCCATTTCTGATCTATTACTGCTACAACAGGTGAAGCATAAATTATCACGGGGTTAGATGGGATGAGCACCTAACTGCAATTTTGATGGTCAAGAAGGACTTGGCGATAGAAATATTTCTAAGCTTAGACCTATAGGGTTAACAGGAGTTCACAAGTGAAAAGGAGAGGAAAAGAAGATTCTAGATAAGAAAAAAAGTATGTGTGAATGCTTGGGATCAAGGAAAGTCATGTATCTCTGTGAAAATATTGAACACTGAGGACTGGGAATTTATAGAAACACTTTGCTACCTTGATACCTTCTTTCTTACCTCACAACTACACACTTTAAAATAAGATGATGCTGTGAAACTGCTGCACTCAATATGCCAGCATATTTGGAAAACTCAGCAGTGGTCACAGGACTGGAAAAGGTCAGTTTTCATTCCAATCCCAAAGACAGGCAGTGTCAAGAATGCTCAAACTGCCACACACACAATTGAACTCATCTCACACACTAGTGAAGTAATGCTCAAAATTCTCCAAGCCAGGCTTCAGCAATTTGTGAACCGTGAACTTCCAGATGTTCAAGCTGGTTTTCGAAAAGGCAGAGGAACCAGAAATCAAATTGCCAACATCCGCTGGATCATGGAAAAAGCGAGAGTTCCAGAAACTCATCTATTTCTGCTTTCTTGACTATGCCAAAGCCTTTGACTGTGTGGATCACAATCAACTGTGTAAAATTCTGAAAGAGATGGGAATACCAGACCACCTGCCTGCCTCTTGAGAAATCTGTATGCAGGTCAGGAAGCAACAGTTAGAACTGGACATGGACCAACAGACTGGTTCCAAATAGGAAAAGGAGTACGTCAAGGCTGTATATTGTCACCCTGCTTATTTAACTTCTATGCAGAGTACATCATGAGAAACACTGGGCTGAAAGAAGCACAAGCTGGAATCAAGATTGCTGGGAGAAATATCAATCACCTCAGATATGCAGATGACACCACCCTTATGGCAGAAAGTGAAGAGGAACTAAAAAGCCTCTTGATGAAAGTGAAAGAGGAGAGTGAAAAAGTTGGCTTAAAGCTCAACATTCAGAAAACGAAGATCATGGCATCTGGTCCCATCACTTCATGGGAGATAGATGGGGAAACAGTGGAAACAGTGTTGGACTTTCTTTTGGGGGGCTCCAAAATCACTCCGGATGGTGATTGTAGCCATGAAATTAAAAGAATCTTACTCCTTGGAAGGAAAGTCATGACCAATCTAGATAACATATTCAAAAGCAGAGACATTACTTTGCCGCCTAAGGTCCGTCTAGTCAAGGCTATGGTTTTTCCAGTGGTCACGTATGGATGTGAGAGTTGGACTATGAAGAAATCTGAGCACCAAAGAATTGGTGCTTTTGAACTGTTGTGTTGGAGAAGACTCTTGAGAGTCCCTTGGACTACAAGGTGATCCAACCAGTCCATCCTAAGAGTGATCAGTCCTGGGTATTCTTTGGAAGGACTGATGTTGAAGCTGAAACTCCAGTACTTTGGCCACCTGACGCAAAGAGTTGACTCACTGGAAAGGACTCTGATGCTGGGAGGAATTGGGGGCAGGAGGAGAAGGGGACGACAGAGGATGAGATGGCTGGATGGCATCACCGACTTGATGGACATGAGTCTGAGTGAACTCCGGGAGTTGGTGATGGACAGGGCGGCCTGGCATGCTGCAATTCATGGGATCACAAAGAGTCGGACACGACTGAGCGACTGAACTAAACTGAACTGAAGAGTAAGAGATAGAGGTCAATAGGTGGGTGTCAGATCACCAAGGTGCTTTTGAAATGCAGACCCCTGGCCCCATTGCAAGCCCACCATGTTAAAAGTGAGAGTGGATACAGGGTGGAAGTGGGAGTTGAGATGCTGCATTTTAAACAAGTTATTCAGGTGATTCTTATGAACTCTAAAGTTTGGGAATAACTGCTATCTATCTACTTCCAGTCCTAACAGGAAAGACCAATGGCCTCTTACGTATTTCATATTACTTCCAAAAACCTTCACAACAGACTGGAGTGTTGAAAATGGCACTATCCATCTCAATTATTCACTTTCATTTCTCTTCCTAATAATATGTCTATCTTTTGCCAAGTGACTTGCAGTGCTTCTCTTTGGGAAAGACATACGCCACTGCCACCTCATTTTCACTTCACTTGACCATGTATGTGGTTAGCCAAAAAGTTCATTTGGGTTTTCTGTAAGGTGGTATAGAAAACCTGAAAAAATTTTTTGGCCAACATAATAACTTAATATGGCCAATGCAATGTAAGTAAAAGTAATAGGGATAAAACCTGGGCAGATGCTTCAAATGCCATTGCATGGCTCCATCACTGCTGTTTCCCCCACCACAGGACTAAGGCCTTTTCTTTATTAGTCTGGAGCCACAAACGAAGAAGTTACGTGATACAGAGTCACAACTCTTCTGGAACCTACATAGTCTTGAACAGAAACAAATAGATAAATAGACCAGAAGCAAATATTTCTCTAGCAAAGATGAGTTTATTGAGATCAGCAGAGGACTGAAATTTGGGGTGTGCAACTGTGGCAAGCCACATGCATATTCCCCCACAGCAAGGAAAGGAGAATTCTTTTATAGAGGGGAAAAGGAAGTTGGTAGGGCTATAGTAAACAAAAAGTTCATGGATTTTCATTGGCTCAGCCCTTCCCAGGAAAGAAGAGGAGTCTTTCTTCCTGTTGGACTCTGCTATCAACTCGGGACATGAGACATCCCCTTTCTGGGCTCCCAACTCTATTAATCTGAGCTTTGTGTTTATTAATTTTTTATAGCAGATAGAGTGAGAAGTAAACTATTAATTTTGTAAAGCAAGGAGATCTTGAACTTATATTTTATTAAGGGTGAACATGGGTTTCTCAGGTGGCGCTAGTGGTAAAGAACCTACCTGCCAGTGCAGGAGATGCAAGAGACACAGTTTTAACTCCTGGGTCTGGAAGATACCTTGGAGGAGGGCATGACAATCCAATCCAGTATTCTTGCCTGGAGAATCCAAGGGACAGAGGAGCCTGGCAGGCTACAGTCCATAGGGTCACAAAGAGTTGGACATGTCTGAAGTGACTTAGCACTTAGCAAGGCCAAACGTATAGAAAGATTTCTGATCCAAAGAGATAAAACAATTTTTTAAAAATATCTTTCCCTAAGACAAAATGTGGCCTAAGGTAGGTAAGGCCACAGAAACACAAAAAGGAATTTGCAGTGCCTCTAAGTTGGTGAAGTAAGAGTTACCCCAGATCCAAGGAGCATTGGCTGTGTGGGTGCAGGAGGGCCTAGAGGAGCTACTCCACATTCAAGGTCAGGAGGGGCAGTGGTGAGGAGATACCCCATATCCAAGGTAAGAGAAACCCAAGTAAGATGGTAGGTGTTGCAAGAGGGCATCAGAGGGCAGACACACTGAAACAATACTCACAGAAAAATATTCAGTCTAATCACAGCCTTGTCTAACTCAATGAAGCTAAGCCATGCCCTGTGGGGCCACCCAACACGGGCAGGTCATGGTGGAGAGGTCTGACAGACTGTGGTCCACTGGAGAAGGGAATGGCAAACCACTTCAGTATTCTTGCCTTGAGATCCCCATGAACAGTATGAAAAGGCAAAATGATAGGACACTGAAAGAGGAACTCCCCAGGTCAGTAGGTGCCCAATATGCTACTGGAGATCAGTAGAGAAATAACTCCAGAAAGAGTGAAGGCATGGAGCCAAAGCAAAAACAACACCCAGTTGGGGATGTGACTGGTGATAGAAGCAAGGGCCAATGCTGTAAAGAGCAATATTGCATAGGAACCTGGAATGTCAGGTCCATGAATCAAGGCAAATTGGAAGTGGTCAAACAGGAGATGGCAAGAGTGAACATTGATATTCTAGGAGGCAGCGAACTAAAATGGACTGGAATGGGTGAATTTAACTCAGATGACCGTTGTATCTACTACTGCGGGCAGGAATCCCTTAGAAGAAATGGAGTAGCTATCATGGTCAACAAGAGAGTCCGAAATGCAGTACTTGGATGCAATCTCAAAAACGACAGAATGATCTCTGTTCGATTCAAGGCAAACCATTCAATATCACAAAGTCTATGCCCCAACCAGTAATGCTGAAGAAGCTGAAGTCAAATGGTTCTATGAAGACCTGCAAGTCCTTTTAGAACTAACACCCGAAAAAGATGTCCTTTTCATTATAGGGGACTGGAATGCAAAAGTAGGAAGTCAAGAAACACCTGGAGTCCAAAAGACTGTTCTATACATCTGTGTCTCTTGGAACACATGTATACCTGTGGCAGTTTCATGTTGATGTATGGCAAAACCAATACAATATTGTAAAGTAATTAACCTTCAATTAAAATAAATAAATTTATTTTAAATAAATAAAGCTTATACAAACAAAAAAAAAAAAGAAAAGAAACACCTGGAGTAACAGGCAAATTTGGCCTTGGAATACAGAATGAAGCAGGGAAAAGGTTAATAGAGTTTTGCCAAGAAAATGCACTGGTCATAGCAAACACCCTCTTCACAAAACACAAGAGAACACTCTACACGTGGACATCACCAGATGGTCAACACCGAAATCAGATTGATTATATTCTTTGCAGCCAAAGATGGAGAAGCTCTATATAGTCAGTAAAAACAAGACCAGGAGCTGACTGTGCCTCAGATCATGAACTCCTTATTGCCAATTCAGACTTAAATTGAAGAAAGTAGGGAAAACCAATAGACCATTCAGGTATGACCTAAATCAAATCCCTTATGATTATGCAGTGGAAGTGAGAAACAGATTTAAGGGACTAAATCTGATAGAGTGCCTGATGAACTATGGACGGAGGTTCATGACATTGTACAGAGGACAGGGATCAAGACCATCTCCAAGAAAAAGAAATGAAAAAAACAAAATGGGTGTCTGATGAGGCCTTACAAATAGCTGTGAAAAGAAGAGAAACCAAAAGCAAAGGAGAAAAGGAAAGATATAAGCATCTGAATGCAGAGTTCCAAAGAACAGCAAGAAGAGATAAGAAAGCCTTCCTCAACGATGAATGCAAAGAAACAGAGGAAAACAACAGAATAGGAAAGACTAGAGATCTCTTCAAGAAAATTAGAGATACCAAGGGAACATTTCATGTAAAAATGGGCTCAATAAAGGACAGAAATGGTATGGACCTAACAGAAACATAAGATATTAAGAAAAGGTGGCAAGAATACACAGAAGAACTGTACAAAAAAGAGCTTCATAACCAAGGTAATCATGATGGTGTGATCACTCATCTAGAGCTAGACATCCTGGAATGTGAAGTCAAGTGGGCCTTAGAAAGTATCACTACGAACAAAGCTAGTGGAGGTGATGGAATTCCATTTGAGCTATTTCAAATCCTGAGAGATGATGCTGTGAAAGTGCTACACTCAGTATGCCAGCAAGTTTGGAAAACTCAGCAGTGGCCACAGGACTGGAAAAGGTCAGTTTTCATTCCAATCCCAAAGAAAGGCAATGCCAAATAATGCTCAGACTACCACTCAATCGCACTCATCTCACATGCTAGCAAAGTAATGATCAAAATTCTCCAAGCCAGGCTTCAGCAATTTGTAAACTGTGAACTTCCAGATGTTCAAGCTGGTTTTCGAAAAGGCAGAGGAACCAGAGATCAAATTGCCAACATCCGCTGGATCATGGAAAAAGCAAGAGAGTTCCAGAAACACATCTATTTCTGCTTTCTTGACTATGCCAAAGCCTTTGACTGTGTGGATCACAATCTCTGAAAGAGATGGGAATACCAGACCACCTGACCTGCCTCTTGAGAAATCTGTTTGCAGGTCAGGAAGCAACAGTTAGAACTGGACATGGACCAACAGACTGGTTCCAAATAGGAAAAGGAGTACATCAAGGCTGTATATTGTCACCCTGCTTATTTAACTTCTATGCAGAGTATATCATGAGAAACACTGGGCTGGAAGAAACACAAGCTGGAATCAAGATTGCTGGGAGAAATATCAATAACCTGAGATATGCAGATGACATCACCCTTATGGCAGAAAGTGAAGAGGAGCTAAAAGCCCCTTGATGAAAGTGAAAGAGCAGAGTGAAAAAGTTGGCTTAAAGCTCAACATTCAGAAAACAAAGATCATGTCATCTGGTCCATCATTTCATGGGAAATAGATGGGGAAACAGTGGAAAGTGTCAGACTTTGTTTTTTTGGGCTCCAAAATCACTGCAGATGGTGATTCCAGCCATGAAATTGAAAAACGCTTACTCCTTGGAAGGAAAACTATGACCAATGTAGACAGCATATTAAAAAGCAGAGACATTACTTTGCCAACAAAGGTCCATCTAGTCAAGGCTTTGGTTTCTCTAGTAGTCATGTATGGATGTGAGAGTTGGACTATGAAGAAAGCTGAATGCCAAAGAATTGATGTTTAGAACTGTTGTGTTGGAGAAGACTCTTGAGAGTCCCTTGGACTGCAAGGAGATCCAACTAGTCCATCCTAAAGGAGATCAGTCCTGGGTGTTCATTGGAAGGACTGATGTTGAAGCTGAAACTCCAGTACTCTGGCCACCTGATGCAAAGAGTTGACTCATTGGAAAAGACCCTGATCCTGGGAGGGATTGGGGGCAGGAGGAGAAGGGGACGACAGAGGATGAGATGGCTGGATGGCATCACTTACTCGATGGACATGAGTTTGAGTGAACTCCGGGAGTTGGTGATGGACAGGGAGGCCTGGCATGCTGCGATTCATGGGGTTGCAAAGAGTTGGGCACAACGGAGTGACTGAACTGAACTGAAGCTGTACATGGGATCTGGCTGTGGCACTGGTGGTAAAGAACCCGACTGCCAATGCGGGAGATGTAAGCAACATGGGTTTGATCCCTGGGTCGGGAACATCCTCTGGAGAAGGGCATGACAACCCACTCCAGTATTCTTGCCTCGAGAATACCATGGACAGAAGAGCCTGGCAGTCTACAGTCCATGGGGTCACAGAGTTGGACATGACTGAAGCAGCTTAGCACAGCACAAAGCGTACAGAAGTTTGTGGCAGATAGCCTTCTCATATGGCCTCCAGTGTTCCCCAACTCCTGGTGTTCATAGCCTTGGGTAATCTCCTGCCATTGAAAGTGGGGTTGGACCTAGCAACTCACTTATAATTAATAGAATATGGCAAAAGAGACATCACTTCTGAAATTAAGTTACAAAAGACTGACTTCCTCCCTGTTGTCTCTCTCTCGCCTCCCCTCTCTCTCCCCACAACTCTTTTCTTACTTAAACCTTTTTTGGTGATGCAAGCTGCCATGTTAGGAACTACCATACATGGATGCCCATATGGTAAGGAATGGAGAGCAGCCTGTGGGCAATAGCTAGTAAGGAACTGAGGCCCTCAGTCCAACAGCCTGTGCAGAAATAGCTTCTGCCAACAACTATGTTCTAAGTGAGTGTAGAAGCAGGCACTTTCTCATTTGAGCCTTGAGATGATTGGAGCTCCTCTTCACATATTGATTGCATCTTGATGGTCACAGACCCTGAGTCTGAGAACCCTACTAAGCCATGCTCATGTTCCTAACTAACAGGAACTGTGAGATAATAAATATTTTGGTTTAAGCCACAGGTTTTGAGGTAATTGGTTATGCAGTAATAAACCACTAATTCAGTGGACAAATCACCACCGTGTTTTGTTCTGTTCTTATTGTAGGAAAGCAGACTCTTATTGTGGGAAAAAAAATACCTGGATCAGCCATCTCTTGCCCCTTCAGCAGAAATATTTCTGGGTAACTTAAGTTGAAAGTGTTACTAATCTGTAGGAATGCAGTGCTTGTCCTTAAAATCAGAAGTCTCAGATGTTTAATTCATATGCTAGCCTTCTGAGGTCAGGATTATTATCCCTGTTTAGAGGATCTAGCAATCCAGGGAAGAAGGTTGAGTCGTTTATCCCAGGTCACAGGAGGGATCAGTGTCTGAGCTAGGATTACAGTTCAGAAAGCCTCAAGAATCCAAGACCTGTGCTCAGACTGCACTTATTTCAAGTTGCCTTGGCCTACTTAATAAGTCCTCCCGCCCTCATCCTGCCCCAGCACCTTCTGTTGAGTTATTTTAGCTCTGTCAGCAAATGGGAAAGATGTCTACAGTCTAGAAAATACACCAGATATTGGCTGGTTGCAGTTGGGCTCCAATATAGTCTAACAGGCAGTTTCTTCTCAAACACTGGCTTTCGTAGAGGGAAACTTTAGAAGGTTTTTTTTTTTTTTTTCCCCCATGTAGAGATGTGAAAACGACTTAGGTGGCCTTCATTAGTCTTCATCTTGTGCATTAGAACTCTAATGATTTAGTGGGAAACATGAGCAAAGGAAGTTGCGTAATACTGGAAAATAACACCAATAGGACTTTGCATAGCTTTAGGAATATATGCTGATATCTGGCTTTCTACTTAAAATTCTTCCCAACAACAGCCTCTTTATTCACCATCTACATTTATTTTGGTTTCCAGGGTTGTTTGAGGCATAATTTAGAGAGAGAGGAAAAGGTGTGTTTTGTGTGTGTGTGTGTGTGTGTGTGTGTGTGTGTATGCACATGTGTTTGATGTTATTGTTTAATATTATTAAAAGTAATAAAGTTCCTGGGCATGTGTGAAAGTGAAAATGAAATTCTGAAAAAAAAGTGAAATTCTGAAAAATATTTTTAGAGTACTACACTTACAGGCAGAATATCTGGGCTTGCCTTTGCATTTTTGTCAGCTTTGTGGCCTTGAGAAAATCAGTTATACTCTCTGAAGGTAAAAGGACAAACTGAACAGTTCTTTTCTGGTGAAGAGTTCAGAGTGATGGGAAAGATGGTTAGATGCATTACTAGCTATGGGACAGTGTAATTCATGCTATATAAGAGTTATGAATGAAGTGTTCAGGGAACCAGGAGGGAGGGACATTTGAACCCAGTCTTGATATTCACTGCATACTGTACAGAAAGTATTTTAATTAGAAAGACACGGCCTGTATGAGAAAGGATATGTCCTGGATGACTAGACCATTTGAGTGACCAGATATCCTAAAGTAATTTACAGGAGATAAAAAGGAGAGTGAGGAAGAGGACAAGTCTGAGCCAGGATACAAGTCTAGACTATCCTGTGAGAAGAAAGAGCTGCTCATGAATTCCACCGTATATTCATTCATTCAGGTTTGTAATTCAGGCACCATGATGGATATTTAGCAGAGACACAGAAGTGAGGACTGAATGCCCACTTAGAGGGGACCATCAGTATGGCCGGCAGAGTGGTTTGAAGATAAGCAAGGAAACAGGCAATTAACAGAGCAGCAGCGAGGACCAAGAAAGATGAATTCAAGGGGCACAGAGGCAGAGAAACAAGAAGAGGGGTGCTTCAGCTGAGTCCTGATTGAGGGCTAGGAGGAGGAAAGGAAGTTTAGAGAAGGGAAAGAATTTGAAGCCAAAAAAAAAAAAAGAGGCACGTATAGAGTCAAGAAATGAGAGCCCATCTCTAGGTTGCTCTCAGAGCTTTGTGGCAATGTTACTTTTCCATCTCACCTCAGCATTGTGGAAAACATAAGATACCATTGGCCTATGATGCATGGTAAGGGGTGCCAGTAAGGAAAGATTCAAATAGAAAAATAAGCAGCAACTCTTACTGTGAGTTATAGAGAGACACCTCAGAATTCAGACAGCATGATGCTATGCCCAGAGTCTTTCATTGCTTAGCATCAGGAAAATTGAACATTCATTTTTTCAGTTCAGTTCAGTCGCTCAGTCGTGTCCGACTCTTTGCGACCCCATGAATTGCAGTACACCAGGCCTCCCAGTCCATCACCAACTCCCGGAGTTCACTCAGACTCGCGTCCATCGAGTTGGTGATGCCATCCAGCCATCTCATCCTCTGTCATCCCCTTCTCCTCCTGCCCCCAATCCCAAGTTAAGGAAATGGCAACCCACTCCAGTATTCCTGCCTGGAGAATGCCATGAGCAGAGGAGCCTAGCAGGCCACAGTCCATGGGGTTGCAAAGAGTCGGACACAACTTAACGACTAATACTTAAACTTCATGATGTTTGCCTGTTCCAGTCGCTTTAATGGTCACAAAATAATTCATTATTCTCATCAAATTAATTGTAAATTTAGAAACTAAGAGATAAATTGAGGAAGGGGCTTGGGAGAGTTGATACTGAAAGGAAGAAGAGGTGATAGGAAAAAGAAGTGGACTGGGCTGGCATTCAGGCAGGGAGACATATGTTTATTATAACAAGCCATATATACATGACTCACTGTTAAGAAAATGAAAATACTCAAGCCCTTGAGTCTATTTTATATAGTTAATTATGAAAACTTCAGTTATTTTCAATATATATTCTCCTTAATATTAACTTCTATTCTTCAATATTCCTTATCTCCTCTATATGACTTTTAAAAATAACTTTATACTTTTCCCACTTCAGAGTTACAATTTCTTTGAAGAAAGCACATGTTATTTATGGAGCAAGAACAATTACAATGGTGAGAAGCTCATAAATCTAAAGATCTCTGATACTGATAGCACTGTTTTAACCAATAGAATAATTAGAAGAGACAACGTTTTTATCATCAATCAGGTCTTAATTTAACAAATGAAATTTCAGTTGTCTAGATTAAGTAGCTGACAATTTCATAAATGTGTGTGTATTTATCATTCAAATTCCTTATTAAAATCTTAAAATGTTTGAGTTATATTTAACTTCAAATGATGATAAAAGTGTAAATCAATCCCAGTAAAGTCCACATGCACTAACATTTACATACTCTATTTATCATACTATTTTTCTGTATTCACTTTATACATGAATATTAAATATGTTTGACTAATGCATTTCTTTTAGAGACCTCTTTGAGAAAACAAAGATGCAAAACTTTATTACCTCAATTTTAACAATTTTTAGGAAGTTCAGAGACTCACACCTTTCTCTGTAAACACACTATTTAATAATAAAAGTATATTCAGTACAATAATTTACAGATTTATAACATGGGAGAAAGTGTGACTTTTTAAAAAAAAACAATGTTTCTGTCAGTGATTTGATAAGAGAGCTACTTCTCTAGACAAGACTTTCCTAACTCATAGGACAAACACATGGAGTACATATAAGGAGAAAAAAGGAAAGGTTACAGTAATTAATGGTGAATGCCTTATCATAACATAATTAAGTTTATTTAAATATTATGGCTGTAATGAGGAAAAATCCATTATTTGATTCTTTGATTTTAGAAAAAGAAACTGTGGCCAAATACTAGAAAAAAAATTGAAATAAGTTTAAAAAAAACTTTAAAATTTTCAGGAACTGGAAGTTTCTTAAAAACACCATATTGGAAATCGAAGAGACATGTCTTGCACATATTAAGTAGTCTGAGCTATTAATAAAATCCCTGTGTGGATAAGTTGTAAAGTAAAAAGCAATCACTCTTTGGTGGGGAAAAAAGTATACGATGGATCAACTAACTAAGGATAGAAGACACCACAAAATTAATACAGGGCCTGTCAATGAGAAACCAGAGCAATCCACATTTCTTTAGATTTCATGTGCCTGTTTTTGTGGAGGATACAAAGAAAGTAGACATATCCCTGAGCTAAGGGAGTTTATTATCTACTTGGAGAAGTAAGATGTACAGTGGAAAACACTGACAAGTAGTGTGAGGTAACAGGGATTTACCAACTTAATAGCATTATTTAAATGACATCTGTTAAAGGAAAGATGGCTACCGACCTGGGCATTGGGGGGCACTTCCTGGAAGAGGCAGTTTACAGATCAGATTTAATGAGGTGTTGCATTTAGATTAATCAAGAGGAGAGGAAAACATCTGCATGGCAGGGTTCAGAAAATAAATTGAGAGGAGGTAAATAACTTCTAACAAAATAGTTAAAGATGAAAACATGCCAAAATACAACATTGCACAGAAAACCAGCAAATCATTTGGCATTTACCCAGAAGTCAGTCAATGAGCGTTTATTGAGTATAATTTGTGTCCAGCTCACTGCTAGCTACAGGGAAGAAATGTAGTCACTGCTAGCAACTTTTACATTCAGGTGGCTCAGTTTCTTGCATCAGTGATGAGAGTGACAGTTGAAAATATGTGTACCACCTTACGATGTCAGAGAAGCTTGTGCTGTGTGTGAATTTGTGAGGCACAACCCTACTTTCACTTAGGAAAGGGGAAAAGGAACAAAATAAAAGCCAGTGGCTTCAGGAAGGAGATACAAGGACCTGAGCTTTGAAAGAGTGGCTAGGATTTAAATAGGCTAGAGTTCAAATAGGCACCACTGCAAAGCAGGAAGGGCATTTCCTGAAATTGGGTGAATGTATTCTTTTGCAGCTCTTCTGAGAGATTATCTATCTAGGGGATCTGAATTTAATTTTCTTTGAATAGTTGTTTTTGATAGGTTTATACTAAGTTCATATTTCCAATGGTATGTTTGTTTCTCTTTCATTTTTCTTCTGATCGTCGGAGGTGATGCTAACTGCCTGTGTGATCTTTGCAGCAAGAGAATTTCTAAAATGCAAGTCTTCCTTCTATTGTTCTAATCAGAGAGAAATCACTGACTATAATAAGCATTGGGTCCTTTTCCTAGTGTTTAAGTATTTACACTTGTTTAATATGCAGTATTTGTTTTTACTATTGTTACTACTACAATTCTCTTACAAGTCTGTTTTCAGTAAAATTTGACTATAAGATTTAAACAATATGAACAGAATCTGATGAGTATTTTGAACAGATGAACAGAATCTAAGATCCATGCACACATTTACTCAGTTTCAAAGGCACAGAAGATGCCCTGTGGAAAAAAATTGAGATTGGGGTAACTGAAACCATAGATGCTACAGCGGTTGGGTTCATGATCATTATGAAACCAATATTCCATTAAAAAAAAAACAAAACTCAGATCCTGGTAAGTGTTTGGTCTCCTAGCAGAAAATAGTGAGATAAAAAAAAGAAACACATTACATTTGATATTCTATAACATATCTGGAGACCCTCTGCTTTCATTCCAACTTAATTGGAATATCATGATGAGGGTTAGAATTGCTGTGCTAGTTAAAAAGTATGGAAAGAAATTGTAATCCTTCCCTCTAATATCTGGATATTGCTCAGTGGCTGGTGCAGTGGAGATGGGTTGGTAAAATGGCTGGTTTTATGAGTGATAGCAGAAGCTTATTTCTCTCCTTTTATCACAGACTCAGTTGACCAGCAGTGCTGGTAATGACTGGATTCACATCTCAATCAGTGACTTGGAAAGTGTGATTATTCTCTGTTTTCTTAACTGTTGACATACTTAAAATTTTGGAGCACTGATAAAATGTTAGATAAATAGCTTTAACTTTAGATATGGTCACTTACAGAGCATTAAGAATACCCTCATATTCTATTTATAGATACATTAGGGCCCCAAATTGGAAAATAACAGGCTTAGGAGTTGGAAAGACCAGAAGTTTCTGCATTCTTAATCTATTACTAAAGCCTTGGGTCTCTAACTTGGCCTCTCTTAACCTGAAATTTCTGGTCTAGTAATTGGTGTTAACAGCCTGATCTCATAGACTTGTTTAGAGAATTCCATGAAATAACCAATGGGATAATCCATCTCCTATGATGATTGCTCTGTAATTATTAGTTCCCTTCCCTTACTCAACAAAGTATAGATCATCAAAAATTGGAATTAGCAGAAACTAGAGGTTACAGCCATCAAATTCTAGCCTAAGAATCCCAGATAATAAGAATGGCATATGAAAGACACTATATTTAACTGCTTTTCCCACTCATTTTTATTAATCACACACTTCTACCAAAACCTTTTGCTATTTCAATGAAAGGTGAAAAATTGTAATTAGATGGGAGGAGTGGTACATTTAGAATTAAGCATGAGGAAAGCTTGTAAGAGCACAGATGGATGAATGCTAAGAATCCTGTTTGCTAAGTGATTCACTACGTGAGCTTTGGGGAAATGGCTCTTCTATAATTTTCAGTAGTTTGTGATTTCCCCTTCAAAGCAGGATCTTCAAGGGGAACAGAATATAACCTCTGTCTAATTCCACTCAGTATTTCATTTCTCTTTTGTTTGCAAGGTATTAATTATTAAATGTGGCTCATATTGATAATTACATTGGATCTTATTTATTAATGACTCACTATTAAGCTTAAACTTAATATCTCCAGAGGTTCTCAGGTCTCTATTTTTGCAGGTCATTGCTCTTTTTCACTTTCCGGGACTGAATGCTGAGAAGGTTTCGAATTCGGGGGCTTAAGGTAGATGGATCTTGATGGTGTAATTACCCACGATATAGTTCATTACCACGAATGGAGTCATCCATGCAGCCAAAGGCAGAGAAGTGGGCCTACAGAATAGTGAACAAATAGGCAAGAAATTATTACACCAGGGAGGGCAATCATACATATAAGCAGAAAGTGACCAGAGCACAACAGAAAGGCGCACACTTTTTATTTTGCCCGAAGTATGCATGTTTTCTTTTGGTTCTTTTTCAGAAGAAAGATTTCATTTTCAAATACACAATGTTTTTCCTTTTTTTCTTTGAGGAATGTAGATATGATAAGAGATGCAGAATGATGAAGACAAAAATCAGCTTGTGATACTGCTTCCTCTGGCCCTCATTTAATTACACCTAATTCCTTACATTCAAAATATCAGTGACATGGATTGTAAATTTACATTATGGGAGGATAAAAATTAACTGGCTTGTTCCACGTGGTAAAAAGTATATGCTAACTTGCAAATGTTCTTAATGTGGATTTTAGAGAAAGGTTTAATTAGCAGCAACAAAACCAGTGAACCTCACGTCTCCAATTCCCATATGGTGCCTGTGGGACCCACAGAGTCGTTGAGTCATGGTCTCCCTCTGTCAGGAATCTCTCCTTCAGAACTCTCAGACTGATATTCCACTGAGCAGACAAGCTTTTCTCCCCCCGGACTCCCCAAGATCTCTCTAGCAATTGTTTTCCTATGGTTTACTGCTCCCAGAGTGCCCCTCTTTTGTAGTCTACTTCCAACACCTCCAAAGTAACCCCTTCTTGATTTTTATCCTAAGTAACAGATATTCTTAATGAGCCCTTGCTCATGCATGGGAAGGAAATTTCCCTGTTGCACCAGTGCTCAACTGAGATTTCAAAGCTTCTATCCATCCCTGAAATTAGAAAAACCGAAATCTTTCATCCAGGTAATTATAGTTTCCAACCTCTCTGTTTTGTCTGGCCAATGGAGTCACCCCCACTCATCTAAGATGATCACTGTCTGCGGTGGTTCCAGTGTGAATATGTTGGACAGCATTTTTCATCATTTTTGTTGTTGCTGTTGTGTGTGTGTGTGCATAGGAGGTAGTTTGGAAAACATGTCTGGGAACGGGAGTATTTTTTTTTTTTTTTGCATTTTTGTCTAAGGGGTTAAATGTGTTAAATAGATATTTAAAACTTTGTAGTTTTAGAATGTTTTTAGATTTACAGAAAAGTCACAAAGATAGTACAGAGAATTCTTGTCTGTTTCCATCTCAGTTCCTCTATTAACATTTTACATCATTGAAAAAGTACCTGATGCTGGGAAAGATTTGAGGGCAAGAGGAGAAAGGGGCGACAGAGGATGAGATGGTTGGATGGCATCACTGACCCAGTGAACATGAGTTTGAGCAAACTTCTGGAGATAGTGAAAGACAGGGAAGCTTGGCGTGCTGCAGTTCTTGGGGTCTCAAACAATTGGACGTGACTTTGTGACTGAACAACAATGACGACAAGGCTTCCCAGGTGGTGCGAGTGGTAAAGAATCCGCCTGCCAGTGCAGGAAATGCAAGACGTGGGTTCAACCCCTGGGTCGGAAAGGTCTCCTGAAGGAGGAAATGGCAAACCATTTTTCATTTCCTCCAGTCCACTCCAGTATCCTTGCCTGAAAAATGTGATGGACAGAGGAGCTGGGTGGGCTACAGCAGTCTGTAGGGTTGCAAAGAGTTGGACATGACTGAGCATGCACCCAAATGGCACATTTGTCACAGTGAAAGGCCAGTGTTAGTATATTATTATCAACTTAAGTCCACACTTTATTTGAATTCCACTAATTTTTCCCCCCTCAGGTCCTTTTCTGTTTTCAGATGCACATTACATTTAGTTGCCATGCCCGTTAGTTTTCTGTGTAACAGTTTCTCTGACTTTTCTTGTTTTTGAGAACCTAGGCAGTTTTGAGGAAGACTCGTCAGGTATTTTGTACACTGTCCTTCAGTCTGGATTTATCTGACATTCTCCTCATGCTTAGACTCAGGTTATCTGTTTTTGGAGGAAGAACATAGAGGTGAAGTACAATTCCCATCACATCATGTCAAGTACACAGGCTATCAACATGACTGATGATGTTATCCTTGATCACCTGCTGAAGAAATGTGGCCAGGTTTCTGCCATGTGCAGTTCTTTCTTCTCTCTCCCTTTTCTGCACTCTAGTCTCTGGAAGGAAGTCAGTAAGTGTGTAAGTAAGTATAGCCTACACTCAAGAGTAGGAGGGGCTTTAACTCCATATCCTTGAAAGGAGAATATCTACATACATTATTCTGAATTCTTCTGTGAGTGAGATTTTTCACTTCTTCCCTGGTTTATTTATTTGTTCAGTCATTTATTTTATCACTATCTGTTTTATTCACTGCTAAGAACCTAAGCAGTATCTATATATAGAGATCACTCAGTTAATACACCTTAAATGAATTAATGTAATCTCAGGGTCAGGAAGAACCCAAATGTTCTCTGATCACTTCAACATAAATTTGTGCAAAAATCCTAGTATCTCTTCTTTTAGTCCATGAAAACGGGAAAGAAAAACTTGCCTGCAGGATTGTTGTAGGATATTGGTTAATATAAGCACAATTCCTGAAACATAGAAAGTACCCTGGTAATAGTGGTTATTCTTACCTTCTAGAGATGTTTATTATTCACTTCAGACATTAAGTCTATGAGAATGAAATTACCATCCATCACTGTGG
>SJYQ01002795.1:49631-68028 GCA_006410935.1 Redunca redunca | reverse complement strand
CACAAATTCAATATTATTAAGATTCAGTTGATATTTTGATTTAATTTCTCCGCCTCTAGAATTTTGGCTCATAAAACTCTTTGTTCTCTTATATTTTGCATGCTAGACTATAAAATTGTAACTATAAATAGCTTTATTTTAATGATGTATAAAAAATACTTCTGTGCCTTAGAATAATAAGATTCAATAAAATGATTCTGCAGAAATAGTATTTACTATGTTAAGTGCAACAATGTTTTATTTTGAAGGGCAGTAATTCTAGTTGTGGTTTGGCAATAAGTTAATGTTGAAGCTGTCAGAGAACACTTGGGTTTCTTCTGACCTTGTGGCTGTTTTCATTTATTTCAGATTTATTAATTAAACTATCATGACATGTAGACATTGCTTTAGGGATTCAGAAATAAAATAGATAATGATTCTGCTCTCAGGACAATAGACAACAATAATTTTAAAAGTGTATGTATTCTGTATTAGGTGATACTAAGTGCTTTGGAGAAAGACTGAGGGAGACTAGAAATGCAGGATGGAGGGAGGGAGTGTAATTTGCTCTTTTATTTGGAAGGACACATTCACATGGTAGTGTTTAGGCAAAGGCCTGAAGGAAGTGAGGGAGTGAGTCATCCTGATATCAGGGAGAAGAACATTTCACATGGAGAAAATAGCACATGCAAGGCCCTGAGATGGGAACATCAGTTCAGTTCCGTTCAGTCGCTCAGTCGGATAATGTTAAGTATTTTAGGGACTCCAAGGGACACTCCAACTAGTGTTTATTAGAGCAGCTTTTGGATATGTGGATTTAGTATTCTTGACCAAACTAAAATGGAGTTAAATTAAAAAACTCATTGACATTTATTTTAATCTTTAACCTCTATTTATTTCTCTAAACACAGCATCTTTCCTAACAAAATGTGCAGTAGAATATTTGTGCTCCTGTGAGCTGGCATTCTCATTGCCTTTTCTTAGAAAAGAAATTTTGTTTAAAATTGCTACTAAGATTTGATTCAAGAGTCTTAAGTTTCATAAAAGCTTTATATGGACTTTTTCTTTTCACACAACATGTAGCAAATACACATTCTATTTATGTTATATTGCTCCGCAACAGCCTTCTTCTCCCAATATGGTGAGCCTTGCTATAAACAGATTCACTGAGACCTGGTCACTTTTTAATATGAAAAGCAATTATATGAATACTATTATGCTCCCAAGAAGTATATTCTTCAGTATTATAATGTTAAAGAGAGACTGTGGTACTGATGACCCATTTAGTCCCATAGCTGGACCAAATTTCATGCTTTAAAATGTCTTGGTTTAAAAACATTTTTTAAAATTTTTTCTCAAAATATTCACATATAACAATTTTAGGTCAAATCAGAGAGATTTTTTTCCTTTATCCGCAATACAGGGTTCAGAGAGGCCTGTGTTTTCCTTGGAGCAGACAGTCGGATTTCAAGTGAAGGATTATTGTTTGGTGCTCTGTGATGTCTTCAGAGAGACACATTTAGTTGAGTTATGCCTGCTAAGAGCACTACTATCTTCCCTATAGATTTCAGACAGCAAAAGGGGTGTCATCTTTGTGGATGATTATCATTGGATTTGGATTGAAGAGCATGGCCTAAGTCAGGGGGTGTGTGTGTATGTGTAGTTTAGTTTTTGTTTAGTTTCCATTTGGCTTAAGGTGAGAAGACTTCATGTCTCTTTAGAAATGATATTTTAAAATGACATTTGGTTATTTGGCTAAGTTGGAACTAGAGCAACTATTTTTTGATCTAAAATATTGCTTTTAAAGATAAATTATGTCTCCTTATAGAGTTTTGAGTGTTTTCCAGATAATTTCTAAAAATAGAAACTATGATCATAGAGTTTTGTGTTTTCCAGATAATTTTTAAAAATAGAAACACAAAAAGTGATTGCATCTTGAAAAAGAGAAGCAGTTGTCCCAAAGCAAATGTTTTTCAATAAAAAGATATTTTTTATGTCTTTCTAAAATGCAAGTGAAAGTCACTCAGTCATGTCCAACTCTTTGTGACCCCATGAACTATACAGTCCATGGAATTCTCCAGGCCAAAATACTGTAAGGGGTAGCCTTTCCCTTCTCCAGGGGATCTTCCCAACCCAGGGATCGAACCCAGGTCTGTCTCCCACATTGTGAGCAGATCCTTCACCAGTTGAGCCGTAAGGGAAGCCCTCTAAAATGCAAGCATTCTACTATAACATGCTTTTGCATGCACTGTGCAGGTAAAGTGCTTCTCTGGGGGAAAAGAAGGCCCAGACTTATAGCATTTGCTGACTTCCCTATTGAAGATACTTCTACTATGGCTAATTTCAAGCTGTTTATAATTTAACAACTGGCTTACCAAATTCTTGAAAATTCAGCAATCAGCTTTAGGGAGTACTTAGGAGTAGGTTTCAGCCTGCTTACAAAAATATTTATTCTCTTTCTTTAGAAAAGTGTGAATGTGAGACCTACCTTGGTTAACTTTAAAACTGTTTGAGTTTTCTTCTTTCAGTTTATTTTTATTACTTGTCAGGTCTTAGTTAGTTTCTGTTAATCTAACAGGGACAGGACAGTACCTTTCTGATTATGTGGAAAGTGAATGAAGTACTGGAACAGCTATGACCTTTGGATGGTCCAATAACTTGTTAAATTAATAGCACCTAGTCTAAATGCACAATCGATATCACCCTGATCGTTTCCCCAGTTCTCATGACTTCAGTGAATTTCCTCTTTCTCTAGGCTAGACTCAGCATCAGCATAGCACAATTTCATTTACACAGAAAAGAAAAAATCACTAACTAAATTTGGGAATTGAATGCAGTATTTTCTCATTTTTAATATGCTATCAGTTGTAAAATAGACCCTTGACTTATTATGAGTTCTCATGGAAAATAAACTACATGAAATGTATTCACTGGTTGAATCCTCTTTCAGAAAGCTGTGTGTGTATGTTTGAAAATTGAGTCTACATATTGTAAACATGATGGTAATGTTATATAAATAATATGAAAGGTTTGGTATGGTATGAGCAGGGTTGAAATAGGATTACCTATTTCAGGATTGTGTTTTTTCAATTGGAGGAAGCAGACATTTTTTTTTCTCCTTCAGAAGTTTCAAATCATTGAAACTGTTATGTCACAACATTTGTGGGTATTGTATTGATGCCAAACTATTCTATTTTCTATCAGAAAATGAGCTTTGCAACAATTTTTTTCTTCTTTTTCTTTAAAAATGTCTTGTACCTTCTCTGTTTAAGTTGCTAAATAAAACTGATGCCCCAGTTTAGGTCTCTTGAGCAGATGATGAATAAATGCACGGAAGCCACCTTTATTATATCACCATCTGAAACAGAACCACATAATTATATGCCAGAAAAGGATATTATTACATTTAAGGTAAAACAACAAATGAAGAACTTACATGGGGAAATATGGATTTTCCTTTCTTTTTCTAATTTGATTTTTGTGTGACATGTTTGGAATTTTAAGATTCCTTGCTGTCTTTTTTCTCTTTCTATTTCTGTTTCTCAAGTAATTAATCAATTGATCTATTATAGTATGTAAGGTGAATGCAAGAAAAAATTACAAATTGATAGTCTGAATTATGAAAACAAAATTTTCTCTATATGTTTCTACNTTTCTCTATATATTTCTACTACTATTAATAAATTGTCCACTTAATGACATATAAAAAGTTACATATTTTTCCTGGTTCTTTTTTTTTTTTTTGCTACCAATGTTTTTCTTAATCAAAAGCCTTACATTAACTATTCTTCAAGTTTTCTGCTTATTGGGCAGAATGTTGAGTGGATTAGGTTTATATAATACTGGCACGGTAAGGATTCATTTGAAGCAAAACAGGGTGAAAATTTTATTAGATTAAAATATTTTTATTGAACAATTTTGAATTTCTGAAGGCAACAGACAAATGTTACATGGTTAACACATCATTAATTCAGTAAGCATGCAAGACTAAGATTTAAAAAGACCAATAGGAGTAGAAATTTTCCTTTAGGATTTCAGTGTTGTAGGAAATATAAATACAGATTTCAAAGGTCTACTCAGACCAAAAATATCAGAATGTCCAGATGTTGAACCTGAGCATATGTTTTTAATATTATACAATCATGTTTAGAAATCTCTGATCTATATCATATATGATCTACATAGCAAGCCAAATTTTTACCAGGTCCATGCTAGTACTGCCTACCACATGACAAGTGAATAAATCAAGAGACAAGTTGTTGGGGCAAGGAATATCAACTTTATTTGGAAAGCAAACAGACTGAGAAGATAGCGGCTTAGTGTCTCTAAGAACTATCTTACCCAAGTTAGAATTCGGGCTTCTTTCCTACTGAAAAGGGAGGTTATGTGGTTGCTTGGTGAAAACTTGATACCAGAGTCCTTTGTTCTTGCAGCTGTCCATGTAGATCTGGTCATGGTGTTCTTATAAACCTCCCAAAAGACAGATGTTATTCTGTGTTGTGGAACTTTTTTATCTGTATATGAATGGGAAAGTGTTATACCTTTAAAGGTCAGAGCCTTGAGAATGGGCTATCCTGTATATTTCAGGCTGTAGGCAACATTCTTCTGCAAAAGTGCAGGGCCAACATGACTAAGTCAGGCAACAGAGTGCAAGAGTTAGCACTAAAGGAATAGATTCAATACAGAATCAGGCTTGTTCTTCTCTGTTATGAAATTAATGTTAGGGGTTTCTATTTTCTCTTTATTCAAAAGCAAATATATTCTCTTCTTTAATTGTGTTTTCTCCCAGCTTGACATTTTGTGACAGAAAAACTTCTTTCCATTTTTCAAATTCACTCACAGCTATTCTGAACATCTACTCCCTGACCTACTTCCCACCCTGCTTCACTCTTAATGGTAGAGAAACTGTTTTCAGTTGCAGAAACTCAACTAGAAAAATGTAATTTATTTAGCCCTCAGCCAATTCTGTATTGTTTCTTACATTGAGACTAAAATCATCATCTTTATGCAGTCTTCCTGCTACTTCTAACATCCTCTCACTCTTGAATTTAATGAGCCCCTATTCTATAACATACTAACTTGGTACTGGAGAAATACAAATACAACATGTGCTTGAACTCTGCTGGAGGAGGTCAATGTGATTTAAATAAGCATAACATAAGGCAAAAATCAGGTTTATAATAATACGCTGAAAGTTTCCAAGCCCCCAAGGCTTCTTGGGGCCTTTTTCTTTTATGTCCAAATAAAACACTCAAGACCCCAAACCCACATCGTGAGAAGTTCAGTGTCATTATCTAGGGTTTCTGAGAATTTCTGTCCGCCAGCATTTATACTCTCCCAGTGTATGTCTGCCTGCAGCTGCAACCCTAGACTCTATCCTGCATCATTTCTCATCATCCCCTGCCTGTTTCTTCCTGGCTCTCGGGGCTCTTCCCCTAGTTTGGACATTTCTCCTTCATTTCCGAAGAGAATCATTAGCCAAAGGTGGTTGTGTTGTGAAATTGAGAAATCTAGAAATGTTACCGAGTCCAAACCTCCTTTGCTTGCCACAGAGAGGAGGTGTCAAGGCAAGCAATATGACTTTATTCAGAAAGCCAGCTGACTGAGAAGATGGCAGACTAATCTCTCCAAATAGTCATCCCATCAAGGTCTGGGTGCCAGAGTCTGTTATAGACTAGAGGTGGGGAGAGGTGAGGAAATATTATAAAGTGAAAAGGCCCTTAATCTTGCAAATATCACCTAGAATGGCAAGCCTGGAGAGGGGATGTGTAGAATCCCCTAAACCTAATTCTTCCTTCCTGTAGCCATGCTATAGCCCTGAACAGAGGCACTTTGGTTTAATATTCAATCAGAGGGGCAGAGTTTCCTTAGGCAGGCCATTATGTATAAACAGTATTCTTTAGTGAACAGAAGCAACTGGAAAGTAAAGGTTAAGGCAAAAGAAACAGATCCAACTCGGAGTCAGTTCTTTCCTGTAACAGAAACAATGGAAACTCATTATAGTTCAGAATAGGAAACCAATAAAATTTTTTACTTTGGTCATATATTCTTCGTGTATGTTAATCACTCATTCATGTATTTCTTTGGGTCCCAGACTTCCCAAATATTGCTGGGGTTCACTCTCACCCTTCCACCCAAAACCCATCGTCCATCTCTATTTCCAAAATGTTAGAGGAAAGTTTCCAAGTTATCCAGGAGGAATCAAAAGTTGATGGTTAAAAAAAAAAAAAAAAAAGAAAACAGGATGGAAGATGGCAGAGAAGTAGGTGGACGTGGAGTACATCTTTCTCCACAGAGGCATCAGGAATACATCTTCAGATTTTCAGACACAGAAGTACTTGCAGAACACCAGCTGGGAGCAGACAGGAGTACCTGATCACTGGAAAAGAATACATAGAGCCACACAAAACTTGGTAGGATGAAGGAACTAGGGCAAGAAACAGCAGTGTTAGTAGGACTGGACCTGCCCTTGGTGGATGAGGGAACTGAAGCAGGGGTCCAGTCCCCACATCGGGGCAATTGTCTGGGTTAGGGGAGAAACATTTAAGGCTGAGAATGGAGCAGCTGATCCGTGGCAGCCTAAATGAAATGAGGAGACAGTCCTTGTCGCAGTCCTATGTACCCCAGACAGGGATGCAGGTCCCCTAGAAGGCGCAGTGGCTGGGGGCTGAAGTTAGGGACTGTGGAGCAATCCCAGGGTGGAGGCTGCTGTTGACTGTGGAGAGACTGACTGCGGGGATGTAAGGGAGAAGGAAAGCCAGGCAGCCACAGAAGCAAGGTGATACTGCTGAGTCACACATAGGTGATGGAGCCATCACTGTAGCCTCCCCCCACCCGCCCCCCCAACACCAACACTGGCAGCTGAACAATGGAAAGACCAGCCCATCAAATACCTGATGAGTGGAACGCACAGTGTAGAATCGCACCCAGGGTGCCCCTTTAAGTGCCTGACATGCCAGTCTACAGAGTAGGACCCAAACCATGGGGGCCTCTCTATGTGCCTGACTCACCAAACAGCAGAAATGGACCCCAGGCAAGGGAGTCCTCTAAGTGCCTGAATGGGCAGAGCTATGGAGAAAGACTAGCCAAAGAGGCCACCTTTGCCAGCTACCAGAGCTTGCAGAAAGACTCTGATAGGGCTATAACTCCTGCAGCTGAGGCAGTCCGTGTCCTTGCACACTTGGCGCCATCAAGTCCCTGAGACCCAAGCAGCTGCACCACATTCACACGCAGCCCTCACTAGGGCAGAGCTGCCCTAGGCAAAGGAAAGTCCTTTGTCTAGGCATGCGGGGTCATTTTGGTCGTGTCCA
Source organism: Redunca redunca (assembly GCA_006410935.1). NCBI lineage: Eukaryota > Metazoa > Chordata > Mammalia > Artiodactyla > Bovidae > Redunca > Redunca redunca. The sequence continues at coordinate 60,739 of SJYQ01002795.1, read as the reverse complement.
ACTCTGCGACACCGTGGACTGCGGCCTGCCAGGCTTCTCTGTTAGTGGGGTTCTCTGTGTAAGAATACTGGAGTGTATTGGCTAATACTGGTTGTCATACCCTTCTAGAATACTGTATTTTCTGAAGCCCTAGCCACCAACTCCCCTGAGTACCTGGTGCTGTCAGAACTCCTGAGACCCAAGCAGCTGCACCACCTCCACATCTGGCCCTCACTGGGGCAGCCCCAAGCCCTCCAGGGCAGCCTCAGGAGCAATCCCCAGCGGACGACCCACATGCAGAAGTGGAAATAAAATCACAATTGAAACCCAGGGGCAGTGTGGCTAAGGAAGAAGACCCAAAACCTTCCCACCAGCTGTACAAGCTGCAAATTAAATCCATACAACCAACTAGGCTAACTCTGTGTCTATAGAATATATAAAAGAACATTGTGAGCTCCCACAAAAGAAAACACACTAGTTCTGATAGCTGTGGACGTTTGACAGCAAAAACACACAGGAGTAAGACCAGATTAGAATCTGAGTTGCCCCCACAGCATGTCCAGAGACCAGCACAGTGTTGGAAGCTGTCTTAGGAGGCAAGGTGGACTGTGACTCCCAGCAGGGAAAGGACACTGACAACAGAGACTCAAGAAAAAAATTTTATTATTCTTATATTTTGACTTGTTTTGTAGTTTATTTTGGATTTTTTTTCTTGTTTTTCCCTTTGATCCCCCCTCTGTTGTAGTTGTCGATTTTATTAGCACTATGAAATCTAATTAAGCTTTTGAGGTTTTTTCAGTCACAGTTTTTATTGCGGTTATAAATCTCTTCCTGTACATTGGCCTTTTGTGCTTCTATGGAGTTTTCCTTTTTTTGTTTTTCTTCTTTTTCTTTTGTCTTCTTTTAATTTTAATTTTTAAATATTTTAAACCTATTATTATTTTTCTATATTCCTTTGTTTGCTTTTCTGATTGTTCTTTTCCGCTTGCATTTAATCTTTATAACAGATCTAAACCATCTTTATCTACACCTATTTAAATTGCATTTCTAGTCTTTCTTTCTTTTTCTCACCATATTTGTTAGTTTTGTCTTCATTGCCTTATTCCTCAGTTGGCACCTTGCTTTAGTTTTGTTTTCCAGTTTGTGCTTTAGTTAGTTTTGTTCTTAAGTGGTAGATATCTTCATATCAGACAAAGTAGAGCTTAAAATAAAGAATATTACAAGAGATAAAGAAGGACACTACATAATGATCAAGGGATCAATCCAGAATGAAGACATAACAATTATAAGTATCTATGCACCCAACACAGGAGCGCCTCAATACATAAGGTAAACAGTAACAGATATAAAAGGAAAAATTGACAGTAACACAATAATAATAGGGACTTTAACACCTGACTTACACCAATGGGCAAATCATCCAAACAGAAAATTAATAAGGAAGCACAAGTCTTAAATGATACATTAGATGAGGTGGATCTCATTGATATCTTCAGGACATTTCATTCAAATGCAGAAGAATACACCTTTCTAGGTGTACACTGAACATTCTACAGGATAGACCACATCTTGGGTCATAAATCAAACCTCAGTAAATTTAAGAAAATTAAAATCATATCAAGCATCTTTTCTGACTCAATACTATGAGACTAGATATCAATTACAAGAAAAAAAAACTGTAAAAAACACAAACACATGGAGATTAAGCTATGTTTCTAAATAACAAACAGGTTACTGAAGAAATCAAAAGGGAAATCAGATAATTCCTAGAAACAAATGACAGTGAAAACATGACAACTCAAAACCCCTGGCATGCAACAAAAGCAGTTCTAAGAGGGAAGTTTACAGCAATACAATCCTACCTCAAGAAACAAGAAAAACATAAATAGACAATCTAACTTTACACCTAAAACAACTGGAAAAAATAGAACAAAACCCCCAAAGTTAGCAGGTGGAAAGAAATCATAAAGATCAGAGCAGAAATAATTGAAAAAGAGATGAAAGAAACAATAGTAAAGATTAATAAAACTAAAGTATGGTTCTTTGAGAAGGTAAACAAAATTGACATACCTTTAGTCAGACTCATCAAGAAAAAAGAGAAAATCAAATCAACAAAATTAGAAATGTAAAAGGAGAGGTTACAATAGACAATGGAGAAATACAAAGGATTATACGAGACTGTTAGGAAGAACTATATGGCAATGACATGGATAACCTGGAAGAAATGGACACATTCTTAGAATAAGTTCAGTCTTCCAAGACTGGACCAGGAAGAAATAGAAATTATGAACAACACAATTACAAGCACTGAAATAAAAACTGTGATAAAAAAATCTCCCCCACCCAAAAAAAAAATCTCCTGAAAAACAAAAGCCCAGGACCAGATGGCTTCACAGGTGAATTTTATCAAATATTTAGAGAAGAGCTAATGCCTATACTTATAAAAATCTTTCAAAAAATTGCAGAGGAAGGAACACTTCCAAAATCATACTACAAGGCCAGCAACACCCTGATACCAAAATCAGACAAAGACAACACACAAAAAAGAAAGCTATGGGCCAGTATCACTGATGAACATAGATGGAAAAATCCTCAACACAATTCTAGCAAACAGAATTCAACAACACATTAAAAAGCTCGTACACCATGATCAAACTGGATTTATTCCAGGGATGCAAGGATTCTTCAATATATTCAAATCAATCAGTGAGATACACCATATTAACAAATTGATAGATAAAAGCCATATGATAATCTCAATAGATGCAGAAAAAGCTTTTGACAAAATTCAGCACCAATTTATGATTAAAACTCTTCAAAAAATGGGCATAGAAGGAACCTACCTCAACATAGTAAAGGCAATATATGATAAGCCCATAGCAAGCATTATTCTCAATAGTGAAAAACTGCAAGCATTCCCCTTAAGATCAGGAACAAGACAAGGGTGTCCACTCTCACTATTATTCAGCATAGTTTTGGAAGTCCCAGCCATAGAAATTGGAGAAGAAAAAGAAATAAAAGGAATCCATATCAGAAAAGAAGAAGTAAAGTTCTCATTGTTTGCAGATGACATGATACTATACCTAAAAAACCCTAAAGATACTATCAGAAAATTACTAGAACTAATAAGTGAATTTTAAAAAGTCACAAGATACAAAATCAATACACAGAAATCACTTGCATTCCTATATATTGACAATGAAAAATCAGAAAGAGAAATTAAGGAATCAATCCCACTCACCATTGCAACAAAAGGAATAAAATACCTAGGATAAACCTACTTAAGGAGACAAAATAACTGTATATAGACAATTATAAGACACTGAAGAAAGAAATCAAAGATGACATAAACAGATGGAGAGATATTCCTTGTTCCTGGGTAGGAAGAATCAATATTGTGAAAATGCTATACTACCAGATGCAACCTACAGATTCAATGTGATCCCTATCAAATTACCAATGGCATTTTTTGCAGAACTAGAACAAAAAATTTCACCATTCATGTGGAAACACAAAAGACCGTGAATAGCCAAAGCAGCCTTGAGAAAGAAGAACGGAGCTGGAGGAATCAACCTTCCTGACTTCAGGTTATACTACAAAGCTACAGTCATCAAGACAGTATGGTACTGGCACAAAAACAGAAATATGGACCAATGGAACAAGAAGGAGAGCCCAGAAATAAACCTATGCACCTATGGTTACTTTTTATTTGACAAAGGAGGCAAGAATATACAGTGGGGCAAAGACAGCCTCTTCAATAAGTGGTGCTGGGAAACTGGTCAGCTACATGTAAAAGAATGAAATTAGAACACCTCCTAACACCATACACAAAGATAAACTCAACATGGATTAAAGACCTAAATGTAAGACCAGAAACTAAAAGTTTTAGAGGAAAACATAGGCAGAACACTTGGCATAAATCAAAGCAAGATCCTCTATGCCCCACCTCCTAGCATAATGGAAATAAAAACAAAAGTAAATAAGTGGGACCTGGTTAAACTTAAAAGCTTTTGCACAACAAAGGAAACTATAAGCAAGGTGAAAAGACAGTTCAAAGAATGGAAGAAAATAATAGCAAATTAAACAACTGACAAAGGATTAGTTTCCAAAACATACAAGCAGCTCATACAACTCAATACCAGAAAAACAACCCAATGAAAAAGTGGGAAAAATACCTAAACAGACATTTCTCCAAAGAAGACTTACAGATGGCTAACAAACACATGAAAAGATCCTCAATATCACTCACTCATTATTAGAGAAATGCAAATCAAAACTACAATGATATTGCCTCACACCGGTCAGAATGGCCATCATCAAAAAGTATACAAACAATAAATGCTGGAGAGGGTGTGGAGAAAAGGGAACCGTCTTGCACTGTTGGTGTGAATGTAAATTGATACAGCCACTATAAAAGCACCATATGACCCAGCAATCCCACTCCTAGGCATATTCCCTGAGATAACCAAAACTGAAAAAGACCCATGTATCCCATTGTTCATTGCAGTACTATTTACAATAGCTAGAACATGGAGGCTAACTAGATGTCCATCAACGGATAAATAGATAAAGAAATGAGGGTACATACACACAATGGAATATTACTCAGCCATAAAAAGGAACACATTAGAGTCAATTCTAATGAGGTGGATGAACCTGGAGCCTATTATACAGAGTGAAGTAAGTCAGAAAGTGAAAGATAAATATCATATACTAATGCATATATACAGAATCTAGAAAGATGGTACCAAAGAATTTATTTGCAGGGCAGCAATGGAGAAACAGACATAGAGAACAGACTTATGGACACAGGGGGAGGGGAGGAGAGGGTAAGATGTGTGAAGAGTGACATGGAAACTTATATTGCCATATGTAAAATAGATAGCCAGTGGAAATTTGCTGTGTGTCTCAGGGAACTCAAACAAGGGCTCTGTGTCAACCTAGAGGGGGTGGGATGGGGAGGGAGATGGGAGGGAGTTTCAAGAGGGAGGGCACATATGTATACTTATGGCTGATTCATGTTGAGGTTTGATAGAAAACAACAAAATTCTGTAAGGCAATTATCCTGCAACTAAAAAAATAAATGAAAAGAATTTGATGGTAATTAGCTATGTGGAATAAACTGGCTCAATTTAATTTTACCTCTTTCCTCCACACCATCCTGAGAGCCAGCCTGGGTACAACCAATGGGCCCAGGAAAATGTTTTACCAACCAACAAATCTTCCTTCAACATCAATTGTACAGTATAAATGTTTCTTTCTTTGTCCATTCTATTGTAGAAATTTAGTTGGTTGTCTGTATCTGTGGGTTCCACATCCACAGAGATGGCTTAGTGTATAAACTTAATGCAATAGGAATATGTAGCTTTTAGAAAGAGACCTAAAACATAGAAGAGAGAATGAGAGAAAAGTGAACTTTTTGAGGTTAGGTATGATTTTTTTTTGCTATATTCCTAAATGCTAACATAGTTCCTAGCATACAATTGTCATTGCATGCTTGTAGAATGACTAGATAAGTGAACAATTAAAAATGTGTCTGGCTATTCCAATCATTAAATATGAATGCCAAATCATTTTTGAAGTCTAGGAGACATGGAACACCTGTGAGGGCTGAGAAAGACTACATGGTGAGGTGTGGTCATCTACTTAAGCAGGCAATTAATTTTTCAACATAATTAATTGTTTAATTGACCATTCACGTAATGTTAATGCATTTGAATTACTAATTAATCTCCATTTTATTTAAAACATTTTGTATCTATACTCCCAATTCTAATTTAACAGTTAAGTGGCCTTGATTTCGAAATGCAATTACCACTAAGCACACACATGTACGTACACTCAAAGTACTAACAAAGGAAAGTCAGTCGCATTGCCTTTCTAGAAGACATTTTAAAAATTAGATTGGATCTCATTTCACAGAATATTATTAAAAATCACAGGTTATTAAAATTTTTAACCTTTTCTAGATCAAGGATTACCAATTTTTTTTCAATAAAGAGCCAAATAGTAATTATTTTCAGTGTCTATAGTCTATAGTATCTCTGTCCCAACAACTTTATAAGTAAATTAAGCCACAATGATATTTTCCACTAAATCTGTACTTAACAAAAATAGGAAGTGGGATGAATTTACCCTGTGGGTCATATTATTTGGCAACCCCAGCTCTCAACTTATTTGTGTGATGAATTTATCTGTTGTCAAATCATACATGCCCTTACTTTTAATTTTGTCTTTGGTGAGTTCCTTTATTCTCTGCTGTCTTTAAATATATATGATCTTTTGATTTTAAAGTTCTTTTGGTTTAAAAAATGATATTTTAACTAAAATAACTCCTTTCAAATCAGCAGACTTCCTCTTCTTCCATTATTTGTTATTACCTAACAAATGTCAGGTTTTAATTGCCTAGAACCTTCTGAAAGTTAGCAGCCCTGGTTTTATGAACTTCTTGTACCTAGTGTGATAAGAATTCCCTTAGTTCTTTTTAAAGTGTATTTTTAAACTAAATTTTTTATGTTAAGATATAACATACATACAGAAATATGCACAAATAAGCATACAGCTTGAAGAATTTTTACAGAAATATTTTTGTTTCTAAATCTCCTTCCCTGAGTACTTTTTTTTTTTTTTTTTTTTCTTTTATAACTGAGATTTTATTGGTTGTTTTGTGGATCACTACACAGACATTTCAATTTGTACACAATTCTTCACATACGTACCAGAAATCTAAAATATCATGTAGTTGTGATTCTTAACAGTTATTCCAGTGACTTTCCAGCTTAAAATTTGGAGCAAACTTTCCTTAACAGGATATCAAGTACCAGTATCTTCAAATATTGATATGTTGTTACATCATAAGTCCCACTGATTCACAATTTAATATCATATACACTACATACCCAACTGTCAATCGTTCACAGCACATTAACCAAGTTACTAGGAAAACTGGACTACCACGACCAAAGATGTTATAGTATAGTGCACAAAATTCTGACCAGGAGAGCCAAGATCAAAAACTGGTTTGCTGTAGGAAATAATTCTACCAAAACAACATGGGAAGAGAAGTAATTTAAAGTGTTCAAGACATTAAACGCACAACTGACTCCAAACTGCCATTTAGTATGCTTTTGTATTATAGGATATAAAAGCTACCCCCCATCTATGGAATGTTAAGCTGACACCCAAGACAATCAAAGCCTCCCGTATCCAATATCCCACTATTTTCTGGTTGTACCAAAAAATAAACAACCAGCGAATGATTTCACCTCTTAAAAAAAAGCATTTACACTTAAAAAATGGGATGAGGTGGGATTCCCTCCTTTTTAAAAATGTTTCTAGAGCTACTAAAAAACTTGCATTTACAAAATAGTTGATAAAAATATTCCTCTGGATTGTACAAGAAGGGAAACAGGGACCACTGACAGGACTCGGTGTGTGGTTATTAATCAGACTTGGCTTCTTTCTCTTCTGCTTCATCAGAAGCTGGGCTCTCCTCGTTTTTAGTCTCTCCATTTTCTGCAGGTAAGTCTTCTTTAGTTTCCTGGTTGGCCACTTCCGCCTGTTTTCCCTTTGCTCTTTTCCCTTTTGTTTGCACTTTTTTGTCTGAAGATTTATCCTTTCCCGCCGCCTTTTTTGGCTTCGTTTCCACTTTTGCAGGAGCCGGTTTAGCTGACAACCTCGCCGATCTCCTCTTGGGCTCCTCCTTCGCCGCCCCCTCGGCGGAGCTGACCTTCCTTTTGGGCATCGTGGCGACGGGGCGGGCGAGAAGAGGGTGCCTGAGGGCCGCGGCGCGCCAAGAGCCTTCGCGAAGCTGAGTAGCCTGACCGCAGCCGCTCCTCCCGCCGCCCGAGCTGCTGGGACCCCCTGAGTACTTTAGAAACAGTGATAGTTGTTAGGAGCACAGACTTGGGAGCCAGAATTCTGGGTTCAAAACCCAGATCTACCAGTTACTAAGTCAGTGACCTTAGGCAAATTATTTAATCTCTCTGTGACTTGGTCTTCTCACCTGTAATACAGGAATGGCATTGCAACCTATTTCACAAGTTATTTTCCCCCAGCTTTTCTGAGATTTAATTGACAGAACGTTATGCAAGTTTAAGGTGTATAATGAGTCGATAAGATACACGCAGATGTTGCCAAATGATTACCAGAGTAGCATTAGTTAACATATCTATCACCTCACATAATTACAATTCTTTTTTGTGGTGAGAACATGTAAGATTCTTAACAGCTTTCAAATGTACAATACAGTACTGTTAACTATAATCACCATGCTGTGTTTTAGATCCCCAGTATTTATTTATCCTGTAACTGGAAGTTTGTAAACTTTAACCAGCATCTCCCCATCTCCCCCAACCCCAGCCCTTGGCAACCCTCATTCTATTCTCTCTTTCCAGGAGTTTGGCTTCTTTAGAGTTCACTTGTATATGAGATCATATAGCACTTGTCTTTCTCTGTCTGGCTTATGTCACCCAGCATAATACCCTCTGGGTTCATCCCTCTTGTTGCAAGTGGGAGACTCTCCTTTGTCATGGTTGAATATTGTTACCTATGTGTGTATATACACGCACACATAGGTTTTATACACACACACACACACACACTCATACTCATACATATGTACCATGTATTCTTTATCCGTTCTTCCATGGTTGAATACTTAGGTAGTTTCCATACCTTGGCTATTGTGAACGATGCTACAGTGAACATTTGTTGCTGTTCAGTCACTAAGTCGTGTCTGACTCTTTGCAACCCCATGGATTGCAGCATTCCAGGCTTCCCTACTCTTCACTATTTCCCAGAGTTTGCTCAGACTCATGTTGATGATGCCATCAAACCATCTCATCCTCTGTTGCTCCCTTCCCCTCCTATCCTCAATCTTTCCTAGCATCAGGGTCTTTTCCAGTGATCAACTCTTCAAATCAGGTGGCCAACGTATTGGCGCTTCAGCATCAGTCCTTCCAGTGAATATTCAGGGTTGATTTCATTTAGGATTAACTGGTTTAATCTCCTTGCAGTCCAAGGGACTCTCACAAGTCTTCTCTAGCACCACAATTTGAAAGCATCAATTTTCTGGCACTCAACCTTCTTTATGGTCCAACTCACAGCTGTACATCACTACTGGAAAAACCATAGCTTTTACTGGACAGACCTTTGTCAGGAAAGTGATGTTTCTGTGTTTTACGACACTGTCTAGGTTTGTCGTTTGCAGTGAACATAGGAGTGCAAATAGCTCTTTGAGATCCTGATTTTATTTCCATAGGAAATATACCCTGAAGTGGGATTGCTGGGTCATATATTGGGTCTATTTTTAACTTTTTGAGGAAACTATATACTGGTTTTCATAATGGCTGTACCGTTTTACATTCTCACCAACAGTGCACAAAGATTGCCTTTTCTCTTTATTCTCACCAACATTTGTTATTTCTTGGTCTTTTTGGTGACAGCCTTTCTAACAGGAGTGAGTTCGTATCTCATTGTGGTTTTGATTTGCATTTTTCTGACAACTAGTAAATTTGAATACTTTTTCATGTACCTGTTGGCTGTTTTTATGACTTCTTTGGAAAAAATGGTCATTCAGTACTTATGCCCATTTTAAAATCAGATTGTTTGGCTTTTTACTATTGAGTTGCATTAATTTCTTTTATATTTTGGATATTAATATATGACTTGCAAATATTTTCTACCATTTTTTAGAAATGACAACATTTTTGCCATTTCATTTTGTTCATTTTTTTTTGCTATGCAAAAGTAAAATATTTTTTTAGTTGATGAAGTCCCATATACTTACTTTTTCCTTTGTTGCTTATAATGTTGACTCATGTTCCTTCTATATTCCAATTTGTTGAGTGTTTTTATCTTGAAATGATGTTGTATTTTGCCTAAAGGTTTTTCTGCATTTACTGAGATGATCGTATATTTTTTGTCCTATGTATATAGTGCATTACATTTATTGATTCACCTATGTTGAACTACCCCTGCATCCCAGGGATAAATTCAGTTGATCATGGCATATAATCCTTTTTATGTGTCATATAATTTTAATTCAGAGATTTTACACCTACATTTATTAAGAATATTGACATAGCTTCCTTTCATGTAACATCCTTATCTGACTTAAGTTAGTGTAATGCTGGCCTTGTGAAATGAATTTGGAAATGTTGCCTCCTTTTTAACTTTTTCAAATAGCTTAAGAAGATTTGGTTCTGTTTCCACTGTTAGGAAAATTTTAATTGCTGCTTCACTCTCCCTACTTGTCACTGGTCTGTTCACATTGTCTGTTCCTTTGATTCCATCTTGGGTGGTTCTATAGTCTAGGAATTTATTCATTTCTTCTAGATTATCCAAGTTGTTGGAATATAATTGTTGAGAATGGTTTCTTAAAATCCCTTGTTTTTCTGTGCTATTATTTTAATGTCTCCTCATGCATTTCTGATTCTATGTATTTGGATTTTTCTCTTTTTTCCTTTGTTAGTATAGCCAAAGGTTTGTAAACTTATTTCAAAACATATTGCTTAGTTTCGTTGATCTTTTCTATTATCTTTCTGGTCTCTATTTCATTTATTTTTGCTCTGATCTTTGTTATTTCCTTCCTTCTACTAACTTTGGTTTTGGTTTGTTCTTTTTCTAATTCCTTATAACCATAAGTTGTATGTCTTAGATCTTTCTTTTTTCTTAAATATAGGCATATATCACTATAAACTTCCCTCTTAGAACTGTATTTTTCTATATCCCATAGATTTGGGTATGCTTTGTTTCTATTTTTATTTGTTTCAAGATATTTTTAAGTTCTGTCTTGGCCCATTGGTTGTTCAAGAATGTGTTGCTTAATTTACACATATCTTGAACTTTCAGCTTTCCCTTCAGTTATTGATTTTTAGTTTCAAACCACTGTGTTTAGAAAAGATATGTGAATCAACTTTTAATCTTAAATTTGCTTAATCTTGTTTTATGAATTATTATATAGTCTACCCTAGAGATTTTTTGTGTACTTCAGAAAAATGTGTATTCAGTAGCTGTTGGATAGAATGTTCTATTTAGATTCATTTGGTCTAAAGTGTGTTTCAATTTTAATATTTCTTTATTGACTGTCTTAATGACTTTTCCTTATTGACTATGGGGTACCGAAA